>WSLO01000001.1:0-100768 GCA_019677385.1 Ceratobasidium sp. 392
CCACTAAAATAATACGATGACAACAGAGACACAGAAGACGTGCGCACAGCAACCTCGCTCTCCATGGGCCAACTCATCCAACACCTCACCACCGTCCTCGCCGCACTCATCCTCGCACTCGTCCAATCCTGGTCCTTGACCCTCCTGGTCCTCGCCTCGATCCCGATCTTAATGTTCCTCCAAGTGATATCCCAAGCGCTCGCCATGCCCCGATACGACGCCGAACGAAACCTTTTAGCGCGCGCAGCAGCAGTTACAACAACCTCTTTAACAGCCATCGCAACAGTCAAAGCGTTCAACGCTCAACCCACCACAGCCTCTCGCCTCTCAGACCTTTTACACCGCGCCCGGTCAACCGCACACGCATGTTCAGCTATATGGGGCGTCACAGCCGGCGGCACTCAATTCGTCCTGTTCGCCATGTTCGTGCAAGGATTCTGGTTCGGTTCAGCGCTCGTTCGAAAAGGACAGGTGACGCCCGGTCAAGTCATGGGCGTGTTTTGGGCGTGTTTGATCGCGGCGAGTAATTTGCAGATGTGTGTTCCGTTGGTGGTGGTTGTGAGTAAAGGAAAGAGCGCGGCTGTTGCTGTTGCTAGTCTTTTGGATCCGTTGGGTGGTTCTAGACGGGATAGCGGTGAAGGTGGATCTGGTGGAGGCGGTGGGGGTGGTGGGGGAGGAGCAGGTGGTGGGAACGAAGGTGTACGGATCCCGTTGATGGCTGTTCGGGCTCCGACGGCGGCGCATAGGATCCCGATGAGGAAGATTACGCCCGAGGGAAAATGTCAAGGCGAGCTTGGGCTGCATAATGTCACGTTTGCGTATCCGTCCAGACCGGACCAGGTTCGTCTCCATCCTCTTTTCTCTTCCTTTGTTCGATTTATTCTAACTTGGTGGTTGCGATGACAGATTGTATTGCGAGACGTATCGATGTTTATCCCCGCCAACGAAATGACCTTTGTCGTTGGCGGGTCCGGATCGGGCAAGAGTACTGTTGCGCAAGTCATGTGCGGGATGTACAAGATTCAGTCGGAGCGGATCCGACCTGGAAGCAAGGCCCTTAGCGAGTACGGTTATTCGTCTCCTCCCCCTCCGCCTCTAGATCCATGGGACACTAAACCACCCGCATCTCGTTCGGACACTAAATCCCCCACCGGCCCACGACATTCGCATGGTCAAAGTCCAGAAGATAAAGAGTATAGAGAAGAAACGCCGGGCGGGATGGTCGTGCTCGACGACCAACAGCTCGATATGCTCGATGAGAAATGGACGAGGAAGCACGTTGCGCTTGTTAGTCAGCAGTGTATCCTGTTTGATATGAGTGTGCATGATAATGTCGCTATTGGACTGGCTGGGCGCGAAGATGAGATGTAAGCCCCTCTCCCTTTCCCTCTTCCCTCTCTCCTTTTATTTTTTATATACTTAATTTGGGTTTAATGTTGCAGAATGGAAGAAGACGATCCCCTAGCCGAACCATCCGCGCCGTACGTCCCGCGTGTAAGCCGCTCACGAGTGATGGACGCATGTCGAGTCGCTCTATTACACGAATTCATCCGCGAACTCCCGGACGGATACGATACGATTTTGAGTGGAGGCGGAGGAGGTGGGGGAGATGATGAACATGATGAGGGCAAAGGAAGGATCAGTTTGAGTGGTGGGCAGAGACAACGGTTGGCGATTGCGCGTGCGTGGATGAGGGATCCTGCTGTTTTGATTCTTGGTGTGTTCTCTTTTTTATTTCATTTTTTGAGGGGTGGAGGTTGATGGTGTGGTGGTTGGTGGGGTGTAGATGAAGCGACTTCGGCGTTGGACGCTACGGCCCGGATTCTAGTCTTTGAAGCTATCAAAGCGTGGAGGCGAAACAAAACCACGATCGTCATCACGCACGACCTCGCTCAAATCGCTCCGTCCGATTTCGTTTATGTGATGAAAGACGGACGAGTCGTCCAAGAAGGATATCGGTACAACCTCGAAGTCGACCGTGCGGGCGTGTTTGGCGGTATGGCGAGCGAATACTTGGGTCCTGCTGCGATCGAAGAAGAGGAAGAAGATAGCGATGAAGAGGGGGACATCATCGTTCATCGACGGCCTTCAGCAAAATCAGCCGTTTCGTCCCGACGAGACACGTACACGATCGATTCGGACGAAGAGTACGAGTACGGGATGGTCACCCGAGCCGAGGCGCGCCGCGTCCAAGGAATCCTAGTAGGCGACGAGGAACGAGGGTCCGATATCGGAGTCGGTTCTATGGCCCGGACGACTACTGCTGCGGGGTTTCATCGCAAGTCGCTTTCGTTGTCTGGTCCGTCGATGTGGATGTTGGATGCGATCGCGGATATTTCGGGGCATGGCCGGACGCCTGTGCAGAGTTATAATCATCGACATCCGAGTAGTCCGCCTCCGCTTCGGGAAAAGGGCTATGTGCGGAGACGAAAGTCGAGTGTGGATATGCCCAGTGCGCCGCAGCTTAATTATTCGACTTTTGCTGGAGGCGAACCTGTTGGACGAAGGTCGAGTCTTCAGTGGGAACCTCAGTCGCCGTCGAGTCCTAGATTCAAGAGCGGCTGGCCGAATACTGCTACTACTACTACTACGACGCCTGCGCGGACCAAATCGAGAAAGAGCACAAAGAGTACTGGGACGACGCCTACGTCGCGGATGCTTCGTCGATGGACGCGCAGGCATGAAGAGTCTGAAGACGAGACGGATAGCGAGGCGGAAGAGAACGAGGCTTTCGAGCGGCAAAAGACGATTACCCAGGCGAGTGGTGTTGCTGCGTCCAGACAGAGGAAGGAGGGTGCGCCGAGGGAACGTAAGGAGCCTGTTGTAGACGTTGTCGTGCCTGATGATCAGTCTTCGCACCACCAGGGAGGGATGGAGGAGCAAGCGCCTACGTTGAGTGCGGTCGTGAAGCGGTTTTATCCGACTGTGCCGAACAAGGCTCTCGTCATGCTCGGCCTTGTCGTTTCCCTCGCGAGCGGAGCCATGACCCCGATCTTTTCGTTTTTGCTCGCGACGTTGATGAGTGAGGTCGCTGCTGGCGGACGAAACGTTCCGCTCATCACTCGATATGCGCTCCTGGTTCTTCTCGCCGCAGCTGGAGACGGTCTTACTGGCGGCCTCAAGTTTTTCATCATGGAAGTCGCCGCTATGAACTGGGTCACCGCTCTTCGGGATCGTTGCTTCGAACGTATCTTGGCGCAGGACAAACGATGGTACGACGAACCTGCGCATAGCCCCGTTACAGTTGCTCAAGTTCTCATTAAAGACGGAGACGACGCTCGAACGCTCGTCGCCGTCGTCCTCGGCCAATGCGTTACCGTCGCCACTATGGTTCTCGTCGGGTTGATCTGGGCGATGGCCATGGGTTGGCAACTCACGCTTGTGGGTATCGGCGTCGGACCTGTGTTTGCGCTCGTGATGGTGTTCCAAGTCCGAGCCAGCGGGAACATCGAACTCAAGAACAAGAGGGCTAGAGAGGAGGTTGCGAAACAGTATTATAACGCCGTGGCAAACGTGCGTGCGATCCGAGCGATGGCGATGGAGAGCGTGTTCAAGGCCCAGTTTGAGCGGAGCTTGGAGAGTGCTATGAAGAGTGGTGTCAAGGGAGCGTTTATTACGGGGTGTGGGTTTGGAATTGTGAATGCGTTGATTTATATTGCTGAAGGTGAGTAAAAAATGTGGGTGTATGCGTGCTATTGCTGATTGATTTTTGTAGCTGCGCTGTTTTATGTTGGTGCGGTGTTGATGGCCAAGCAGGGGTACTCGTACCTTCGCATGCTCCAGGCTTTGAACCTGGTTGTGTTTTCTGTAACTATTGCTGCGCAACTGCTATCGTTCGGTAAGCCGTTGTACTTCGTCCCAGGATTATTCTAACCACGCATATAGTGCCTCGAATCGTCAAGTCCGTCCAGGCTACCCATGATTTCGGCCAATTCCTATTCCTCGATACCAACACCGACGAATCCAAGGGCGAACTACGCTTCCCCGTCGACGGTCCACTCTCCTTCAACCATATCCAGTTCTCATACCCCTCTCAGCCCGATACCCAGGTACTCAAAGACATCAACTTTGAGATCAACGTGGGCGAGTGCGTCGCCATTGTCGGTCCCTCGGGTTGCGGCAAGTCCACCATCGCCTCGCTTCTCCAACGTCTGTACGAGCCCGACTCTGGTACCATCCGGATCAATAAGCACTCTATCGCCAGCGCAGACGTCCGATACTTGCGCGAGCACGTCTCCGTCGTCAGCCAACACCCCGCTCTGTTCGACGCGACGGTCACGGAGAACATCATGTTCGGTTCAACGCGTACGTCGTTTGAAGAGGTTCAGCGCGCAGCCAAAGCGGCTAGGATGCACGACTGGGTGATGACTCAGGAGCGCGGGTACGAGACGATGCTCGGCGAGGGCGCTGCGCTCATTTCGGGTGGGCAGGCGCAGAGGTTGCAGATCGCGCGGGCGCTGGTCCGCCAGGCGAATATTATGATCATGGACGAAGCGACGAGTGCGTTGGATCCGGCCAACCAGGATGCCATTATGGATACTGTTATGGCTATCAAGCAAGACCGTATCACGCTCGTTGTTACGCACAAGCTTGCGGTTATGCAGCGATGCGACCGGATTCTGGTGATTCAGGATGGAACGATTATCGAAGAGGGCTCGTACCCGGCATTGATGAACAAGCGTGGGGCCTTTTTCAGTATCGCCTCTGGCGGCGAATGGTTCGCAGAATGATTTGGATTTTTTCTTGCTTTCGTTCAGACTTATTTTGGAATGTTT
Organism: Ceratobasidium sp. 392; assembly: GCA_019677385.1. NCBI lineage: Eukaryota > Fungi > Basidiomycota > Agaricomycetes > Cantharellales > Ceratobasidiaceae > Ceratobasidium > Ceratobasidium sp. 392. The sequence goes on from WSLO01000001.1 coordinate 4,776, forward strand.
ATAACATGGTTTTGTACTAGTTCTTGTTTGTCTGTCCTTTTTTCTGTTACAGTATGCGCTTGCAGCGTACGTTATTCCCAAGTGTTCAAGTCGCTTCAGCATACAAATGTACCATCAGTAGACTCATGTATATCAGTCCGCTTCCTCGAGATATATAGCTAGCTTGTGGTCAAGACCGAGGAATGGACGACCTAGGGCGTCCTCAACACGGCGCATGCGTCGTTTGAGTTTAAGAAGCATAGCAGACGAGAAGGCTAACAAATTTGGTAGGTTTAGTCGACTCCTTTGGTGGACTTGTCTTGCGCCCGTATGACAGATTATCTATCCGTCTGGTGAGGCAAGGATCCCAGAGTCTGGATCACGTAAGAGTCCCAGGCCCTCAAAGCTGTACAAACACCTCCACCAACGCGATGGCCTGTAAGATCTTCGTTCGGATTACATCTGATCTTCTGGTATCAGCTTCAACATACCTTGTCTGTTGCAAATGTATCGTTCGCTTTCCTCGTCGGAACGCGTGTTTAGTATACCCGAACTAGTTGCGTCGGTGTGCGACCTACTTTACGAAGATGACCTCATACAGCTCTTGCGCGTTTCACGCCTACTCTTCAACAGTGTCCGCCCTTTTGTATGGGACGAGATTGAAGATCCAACACGAGTTCTTGCGTTACTCTTTGGGCGACAAGTTGAACCTGTTCCAGGTGCGATTGTTGGTCGTCTTGAAGTAGTAAGTTGTATCGCCCAAGTGCCAATCGGCGAGAGCTGATAACATCTATACACGCGCGAACGAATAGCCTGTAAATCTACTCGATCATTTCTGTGCTTCTCGGTTCTCCCTCTATGGCCATCTAATCAAACGTTTGGGGCGATATGGGAACAGACTCCCTCAAATGTTCTGGGCCGAAGATCAATGGCGCCCTTTCCTCGCCTACTTCAAGCCAGGAACTCTTCTACCTAACTTGAAGGAACTTGAGCTCCACCTGGGGGGGACTCAATCCGCCTGTGGATGGCTCGCACTATTTTTTCGCCCTCACTTCGTAGTGTGCGCCTATTCAACCCAAGACACAAATACTTTGATGTGTCACCTCGTGTGCAATCGTCACTGGAGCTACTCCCTCTTCTGGCTGCTAGCTATCCAGAACTTCACACGCTCCAGATTGAATTTCCGATCAAAGTTGAGCTTGCTCATGAAGGTCACGGCAGAGTCGGAGTGCTTCTGCACATCTGGGGCCGACCTATTGGAAGCTGCTTTAGCTTCGGTTTGCAATCACATTCCTCGATTTCAAATGCTGCATACTATTGACGTTCGTGGCCCATTTGTGATCCTGCCAGCTGTTCTTCATGTACTTGGGAGCCTCCCATTGTTACAAACTCTAACCCTCTGCGACCAAGGAACTCGTCAAGGTCAAATCATCGACTATTCGCCATTCATGTACACCTTTCCCGCGCTTCAGAAGCTGACTCTGGACATTCCAAACGACTCGCTTGGAACCATTCGACCATGCAGCTTAAAACCACTTGTTCAAGGTCTGAAAGAGCTGGTCTTCTGTAGGCGTGAGGCATTTTCGGACGGGGAGGAAAGTAGAATATTCCAATCGTGTCTCCAGACCTTAAAGCTGCACAACGCCTGCCTATCCCGTCTGTCTTTGGACTTTGATTACAGTTCAGCCATTGTGTCAGAGGGGCTCATCACTGCGCTTGGACACTTTCCGTTGACTCGCATTGAGCTTTCACTCTCACCTAGTGTAGTACATGAGCCTCAGATGAATCACCTTACCACGACGCTGCGCAGCTTGTCTGAGCTCTCTTTGCGTTATTTTTACGTCTCGCATGCACAACTACACGTGATTGCCTCTAGTTTATCAATGCTAAAAGTGCTGGAACTTTCTGCTCTGACCGAACTCTGGGAGGAGATACCTCCGGTGAAGCACGAAAATGATGCAAGAGAAATCCGATTGGAATGCGAGCATTGGAGTCTTGGTTGTGAGGATCCAAGTGAGCTGTGCTTAGCTGCCGAGTTAGTCATGTCATGTTGGCATTCGCAACGTGCTCTAGCTGACATCATCATAATTCCCTCATTCTAGATGCCTATACGAACTCTGGCCGGGTGTAACCTGCTCGTATCTACCAACCGGATGCTGGCACGAAAACGAAGAATGCGTCCAATTGATCAACGAGGAAATTTCGAGGCTTCGACAGTCTGATTACCAACCTTGTAAGGATCTAACGATTGTGTCGGGTAACCTGAAACTCTGATAGATATTTTTCAGGGAAAATAGGTGGCCATAGCTGAAGGGATTAGCGACATCCCTTATAGATGTTCTGTTGATATTTTTACGCATTATCTCATTACAAAGCTAAGATACTGCAAGTATTTTTGTAATTACTAAATAGCAGCAATGTTGAGATTGTTGTCAAACAGTGTCCAACTAAAAATGCGGGTCAGATTCGTTAGCGTTCCTTAGTCAAAATCGCCCGCTTTTTCAGAACATGTTTCATTTGCTATTCAGATTATATGCGACAACTGATAAGTCCTTACAAGTTTAGTAATTCAATTTTCGAAGATATAAAATCGCATCGTTCAGTAATTTCAGACTACCACTGTCTTGGTTCTCTTCATCGTAGATTAAACAAGAACACACTACGCCCGGCCAAATTTCGTGGAGACATCTAGTATGCGGAAGTGGTCGTATCAGTCATGACACATTCCTAACAAAACCCAAACGCACTCAGCAATCTGACTTATATCATAAGATATCAGTGCCCAGTATTTGCATTTTAACTGAACTTGTCTAGTGTCGGTTTCATAGTCTACTCCATGAGATGCCTCGTTCCATTGACCTTCTAAACCAGCGACTTCCAGGATTCGTAAATTTGGTAGGTTGGTAGCGATGAGGCGTAAATCCTTATGCGAAACGTAACAGCCAGGCATGGCAAACTCGGACAAGTTACATAGCGTCGTCGTAATGTGAGTGAGTGAGGACTCAACCAGTATAACGGCGGAGAGCGAAAGCTCAAATCGAGTTAATGAAAAATCTCCAAGCGCATTGATAAGCTCGTCAGATATTGTCGAGCGATTTTGAAGGCTCAAAGACAGGCTAGATAGATCAGAGTTGTACTGCTTCACGTTTTGAAGGCAAGACAATAATATAACACATTCTTCATCATCGTCGTATACGTAACTATGTTTGACGAAGATCAACTTTCTCAGTTTCCAAACCAGTAATTTCAGGCCGCACAAAGCAACCGTCGCAAGAGGGTCATAGGGTATCTCTAAAGTCAGCTCCTGAAGAGTGGGAAAGGCGGATAATGATGGCACATATTCAAGGTTATGGTTTTCGTGAGACCCGTGATCACGAAGGCTTAGATGTTGGAGAAGTGGGAGATTTCCAAGCATTTCAAGTATGCTAGGCTGGATAACAAATGGGCCATGGATATCGAGGGCTCTAAGCTGTCGGAGCTGAGAAACATGGTTGCATACTAGAGCTAGAATGTCCGATAAGATAAGCGTAGGTGTACCAGACACGTTTGATTCGGTGATGTGCCCCAGAACGAGGCGACGGTTGTGAGGAAATTCAACTGTGAGTGTATTGATATTCGGACAGCTAGTGGCAAGCGGAGAAAGCAACTCGAGCGATGGGGGCAAATGGAATAACTCGCGCGATCTACGCCCAGATACTCGCAGGCTTACACTTCGAAGCGAGGGCGAAAAAAACAGTGCAAACCATGTAGACTGGGGGACAAGCGGAACTTCTTCCAAGTACAGCTCAAGGTGTCTCAGGTTGGGTAGAAGTGATTTGGTTTTGAAGCGGTCGAGGAGATCATGCCAGTGACCCTCAAGCTGGTACATCCGGGGAGCTCCGCGCTTTCCTGCTATCAGCCCTTTGATTAGATGTGCGTAAATATTAAACCGAGAATTATGAAAGCAATCTAGGAGGTCCGAAGGCTGCCCACGCAAGCGTAAAACGGAGGGTTTAGCTTTTGTGGTGCTGGAATATGGACGCGGCAACATACGATTTCAAGGTGGCTGATGCCATGATCTTGGTGGGAAGATACAAGTTGTCGTCCGGTAAGCAGCTCTAGCAAGTGATCTATACCAGAGACTTCTGCCCATAAGAAGGGGCAGACATGCTCATACAGAGTACGTGAAACGCGGAGTAACCGCACGAGATCGCCATTGCTGAGAGGAGCGCAGACCAACGCAATCAGCTCAGGTAAACCAAATACATATTCTGGCAACGCGCGAGATTGGGGCATCTAGAGTTTATGGGTCAAGAAGGTAGACTTATGAGCAAAAAAAAAAAAAGCTTTTGAGTGAAGGGTTTGTCGGTCACAGGTTGGTGGATGTCGAGCTCACGACGCACTAGATCAGCTCTGCTGGCGCTTACCGTCGATTAGTCATGCCTGCATGACCTCAACTAGTCAATCAAGAACCAACTACGTCCTAGTAGAACTACTTTCTCATTTGCTATTTGGCTCTCTAATATCTTGATACGTTCTCTAATCATATAATCTAATAAGTCTTGCAACTTATGATAACTATCTTTCCTACGTATAGTTGAGCATAGCCAACCGCACCTAGGCGTGCAATTCTCGATTAGCCGCCTGACTACACTACCCAGGTTGGTACTTTGACTTCAATGTAGACCTATAGACCTCCTTTGTTACATATTCTACTAGCATAAATGTACTATCCATCGGTCATAGCACGTAATTCGAGACGCCTCCGCACACGAACACTTGTCTATCAGCCTACTTCGGTTCATGCCCGTTAGCGACTATGTATTGCCTATATCTTAGCGCATATAATAATTATCAATATATCGAAGCGACCTGGAGTCTACCACTCACCATCCTGTTGATTGATCTGGCGAAGGCGTAGAAGTTCTTGATTGAGCAGTCGGGCACCGTCCCAGTCTTCAACGTTGCCGTGACCCTTCAAACAAGAGCACTCTACATGTGGCCAAATTTTGTAGAGGCGGCTGAACGCGCTTATTAAGTCAGCGGGACACGTTCTCAACATAAATCAAGTACTAACTCGGCGATAATAACAACCTGAGATAGGTTGTCTTGACCAAGGCTCCAAGACTTGCATTTCAAGTGAACAAGTCTTGCGCTGTCCCTATGCCCGATAGGCGATAGCTGAATCCAGTCGAATATACTGTTAAGCTCTAGTACACTCAACCTCAACATGTTATCGGCAATAACATGAAGACCCTCGTATGGGAGATGAGCACGAGGAAGAGCAAGCTCCGAGATATTGCGGAGCCCTACCGAAATCCTTGTAAGTGTAGGTTTAGACGGAATTGTATAAGTCCCAAAGGACAAAAGTTCGAAACGGTATAGCGAAAGTTGAACGAGGGTATCAATGAGCTTATCAGTAATCTCCGAGGAATGTCCTAACTTGAAAGACAGGCTAGCCAAGCTGCCGTTATGCAGCCTCAAGCTCTGGAGAGAAGATGTCAATATACTACTTTCCTCCTCCTTATTTGAGCATTTGTGGCTACCGATGGCCAAAGTTTCAAGTCTCTGAACAAGCGGCTTCAAGTTACACAAGCGAACGACCTCAGCTGGGTACTCGGGGATTTTTAGAGTCAGTTCCCGAAGCGCTGGAAAGGCTCGCGGTGACAGTTTGTAGTTCAAGTTGTGCCCCAAATTAGACCCATGATCATAGATCGCTAGGTATTGTAGCATTGGGAGCTCCCCGAGGGTTTGCAGAACCTCAGGTTGGAGTGCAAGCGGACCGCGAATGTCAAGATACTGCAGCTGTCGAAAATGAGACATGTGCTGGCTGACCGAGGCAGCGACATCTGCTACCATGAGCTCATACGCTTCAGATGGTTCTGACCCAAAGTCATTTAGCTCCAGGTGAAGATTATAATGAAATTGTATCTCGAGCCTGTTAATGTCTGGGCATCTGGAAGCTAGTGACGGAAGTAGTTTCAAAGAAGATGGTGTAGAGTACCCTTCACGATGCCGGCTTTTATCAATTCGCAGTCTCACATGGCAAAGCGAGGGCGAAAAGAGGATTGCTAGCCATTTAGACTGAGCGGCAAGTTGGACAGCGGTTAAGTAAACATCGAGGCGGCGTAGATTGGGTAGAAAGGCAACCGTCTCAAAGTGAGCCAAGAAGGGTTTCCATTCGCCTTCAAACGAGTACGACCAAATTGCGCCGTCCTCATCCGTTATGATTTGTTGGATTAGTACAGCGTACAGGTTGAACCGGGAGGCAGCCAAATGCTCAATCGAGTCGGATGTCTATCCACGGACACAAGATAGGGTCGTTGATTCGATTTGGTGAGTTATAACCGCAGGCCCCAAAACTCACAATGTTAAAACAGCTACTATAATCTCCCGTACTACGTTCGTACCGCCGATCGAGGAGTACCCGTAAGATGCAACCTACGTCGCTAACCTCCAGCCATACATAGGGGCAAATGCGCTCGAAAAACACACGCGATATACGTAGCAACGGCACGATGTGCTTTTTGTCTAAGAAAGAGCACACAGCGGCGGCCAGTTCGGGGATCTCAAACACGCGCTTGCATGGGTGAGGAGTGGGGCAGATTGGTAAAGACATTAATGTTTCCCCGAAATTGAGAGATAGAGATATTCGGAAATTGATAGAATGTAGCTGGCAGTAGACACGAGGTAATTTCTAGTATATAATTTTCAAGCAGCACTTCGACTGTGAATAACCCGAGTGGTGGGAGGCGTCGGGCTGTGTGGTGCTCATTTCGCGAGAGCGCTTATTAATTGTTTGTGTCTGTGCCGGCGGCTTTGTTTCCTCCTTTTCCAGGGCACAACTGCCCGTTCGGCACCGCTTGCTCTGTCTGGTTCCTTGATTGGGACCACGACTTGGCACTGCCTAGTGATAGATCTGGCTCGGAGCACACAGCCTGTAGTGACAACAACCCTAGTAAAGGAGCTTGCTCTTCTGTTTTGACTGGTCCCAACATTTACCACCACTGGCCGACCTACTGTGTTTTTGTGTTGCCTCGCTCCTTGAGCCTGTCGTCCTGGATTTCTCAAGTAGCAAACTAGGATGCAGTGGATCCGTCGACTTGAATATCCTCGAGTTCAGAATTATGCGATACCCTACATCACAGAAGGATTCTACGCTGTCTCGGTAATATTCATTGTACTGCTCGCAACACTTAACGGTGAGCTATATACTCGTTATATTCGGCCCTGTTGATCGCAAAGAATAGTGGCGATTGCTGGCAACGATGTTGTTACCGAACTCAAGGACACTCCGAACAATACCGACACGAAATGGTGGGCACCCAGCTGGATGCCCGACAGCTTATCCTTTCCCACCGTCCCCGGTCCATGCCAACCACTTACACTTCCACAACATTCAACGTCCATCCGTACAAATTCCACCCTGCCAATTTTTTCTTACAGTGAGTTAACCTGTAATTTGGCACTGGGAGCCCAGCTTATATAATCTGTGCGATGCAGCACTGCTAAATGGGCTGGGAAAAAACCAAAACGGGACACCAAAATGGTTTGACTCTATCAAATATAGTGCGGAGCCATTAGAGAACTGCGAGGTCCAAAATATGACTGCGCTCATTAATTTCCAAGACCGTGACCACAAATTAACAGTGAGTAGCGTATACGATTGAGGGCAGCTAACGTCTGACATGTTGAAAGTCTCATGTTATCTGTAGCATATCCACAAACAACAGCGACACCCCTCCTACCCTCAAATTCTCAACCACCTTCTCACGAATGGCCAACACAGATCTCGGGTCAGACGACATCATTGATTATATATCCTCATACGTCGTTCCCATCACCTCCGATATCAAAGACGCCCAAAGTGTCCTTCTCGCCAATGGCTCAACGCCACTCAACATGCTGGGAGTTTTAGACGCTTTTGGTAGTGAACTTCTGAAGGCACTGTGGGCAAGAAAGTGGACGTGGAAAATTGCGGGGAACGAATCTTGGCCCGATCAAGCAGTTGTGAAATGGTCATCAAGCCCTGAGTGCTGGCGAGTCGACTCTAATCGGCGGTGCAGGATTACGGGGCCAGAGACGGGTGGCATTGACCAATGGTACTCGAACACTAAAGGATCTCAAGACTTTGATCCAATCTATCTCACTCCCATGAACACGACGTTGTTCAACTACTTCGTTGCTATGCGCGACGCTATTCAGTAAGTGCCATACGTCAACATTACGTCCCGCATTCCTATTCAACCCGTATCACAGCCTCGATATAGGCAACGTGAACCACTCGACCAACATTTTCCTGAGTACTACTGCATTTCAGCAGCGCATCATGCATGACCCATTCATGAATTGGACCGCCCCCCAGGTTATTGGGCATCGTCGACCAGACAAAGGGGTTCCCTATACACCCGACCAGTTCTGGAAGACTTGCACTTGGGGATGGGGATGCTTCAACGGGACTTGGACAGATGCGCTTTTAACTCAGGATCCTCGCCAGAGCATATCCAAGGGCTTGCCAATAAACACTTTTGGAGGGCCGCAGTACGCTACTGTGATCGATGTCAAGTATGTATGCCCAGTCTTTAGGCCGAAGAAAATCGGAGCACTCTTAGTCTCCGTGTTCATTGGTGAGTGTCTATTTCGGTATGGAGGCGCGTTATTGACGAACATGGCTCGGTAGGAACATTCTCAATGTATACCGCTCTTTATGGGATATTCTTATTTGTTGCGCCAAAGGTGGATGAGTGGTATCGACAAAGGCGAGGATTACGTCGCTTCTCTATGGGTACGCTACAATATCTTTCATCAAAACGTAGTTTTTCTTAACGTTTCTGGTAGATCTGGATGATTTAGCACCTTATTCTTCAGTAGCTGGGCCGTTCCCCTATCATCAAACACCGCCACACTCGGCACATCCATATAACACAGTCGTACGTCCCCTCACGTTTCAACCATAGGACGTAATACTGATCCAATCATTCATAGTTCGAAGCTGCCGACATATACCAGTATCAAAACGAAGCTGTGCCACGATATGACCCAGCGATATACTCTACCCATCATCTTTCAGCATCCCGTAAATCTTCCCTCCCTGCCGGGGCATATCTGCCGTCACCAGGACCACATCCAGATCCACACATTCCGCCATTCGCAGTCACCAATCCGACGCCTGCCTCAGGCTCCCGCTCAACATTCGTTGATACATCCCCAGAACCCGAACAGGAGGCGCTCCTGCCTGGATGTTTCGAGCCCAACGAAAATCCTGCGCCGTCGACAAGCGGTAATTCTGCGAGGACAGTCGCTCAAGAAGAAGTTATGTTTATTCCAGCTACCACGACACCGCGTCCCGTTTCGGTTGAGATGGGAAGTGGGCTGAGACCGAGTGAGTCGTTCAAGGCGACGGTGGTAGGAGTTGAGCAACCTTGAATGGATCTATTGTTCTTCACTTTATGCTTTATTGGGACTTTGTTTCGTGTACGCTTTCGGTGTGCCTTGCTATGTTGTATTTATTGTAATTACTCGACTCAGGACGTTCATATTGTTTGTTGCATATCACCATGTTCTACAATACGTTGTATCAATACTTTTTTTGGCTCCACGGACAATGTTACCCATCTTCATGGCCACTAGTCGTACATGAGAGGGAACCAGTCCGGGTTGGAACCCCCACGGTCATCGCCTGAATCAATGATCGATCCTGCATGACTGGACTGCCGCTAATTAGTGCCTGATGTCGTCCGAACTGCCATCTTTTGCCCTTAAGAGAAGATATCCGCCCCCTGGGATTCTGATTTACAGCGTGATTGATTCTGTCCTGTGCTTTGCCGCTGAGATCATGTTGCCGACCAGCCGTAGCGCCCGTTGGCATTTTGTAATCCGGGAAGCGCATGTATGCGTGCCTTTTTCTAGGTTAAATGAGTATACATAAAGTATCCGATCGCATGGCAGCTGCATCTAGCACATATCTCGTCCGTGGCCCGCATGTTCAATATGATCCCGGGCTCTGTCCAGATGTGTTCGGCGCTGAGGGGGCCGGGAGGGAAGTTCTAACCATCACCGCTCGTCGCAATCTTGGGCAGGTTGGGGCACACCTCCCTACTAGAACAACAAACTTAAACTCTGCACCACGTCCTAATTGCTTGCTCCTAATCTACCAGTGGTGCGTTTATATCATTGATTATTCGCTCGTTTCATGATCTAACGACTTGCGTCTTCCGAGAGCTCAGGTCTTTCGCATAGACTCCTCGGGCAGGAAGTGTCACATGTGGTTCGGTTTGAGACCAGCCGCGTGATAGCGTCGGCGCCGCATCGTATATGCGTTGCGGTCCGGCTTCTAATTGGCGCACTTTCAGCCCAGTCGGCCGCCCCTCTTTCTTTACTCTGCGCTCCTGTTTCATTTTCTATTTCATTCTCTATGTATTTATTCTGCGTTTCTGAACCTGCACGCACTATCCTCGTTCACCCTACTGAACCCCGGCACTGCCGTGCAGCACCCTATCCGAGGACTACTCGCTTCGCTCGTAACAAGAAGTTCCGGGTTACCGAGGCGTCGTTGCTTCTGATGCTTCCCAGGAGCGCAGATCCTCTCATGCTCTGGTCCCGGCCGGTCTCTCTCAGTCCACAAAATGCAAGGGACTGGATCAAATCGACTCTAAATATAGCTACCGAAACCGATGACCTGTCTCAAGGACTCTCTAAACAAGGTATGCCGCAATCACCCGTGCAAGACACTTTCCCAAGCGCCGGACTGGACCTTCAAATGATCACGCGCAAACAAAGTCACAGCCACTGTGGGCCTATTGGTGGCCCTCCAAGTCTCCGCCCATCACATCACTCGGACTACGACTTCAGAAGCTACAACTTTGACAGTCAAATTCAACACCATATCCACTGCTAGCGGGGCCTACCGTACATTGATTCATAACTGGTCTATAATTCGTCAGGGATTATCGACGCCTATCTAGTCGATCCGGTTGATTCTAGAAGTCATCGCAAGCTCGCGGAAGAACATGACTGGTAGCCAACGTACGCTTGATTTGAACGAGTTGGAGCTACTAGCACAGGCCAATTCACCGACCATGGCGGCCCTTATGAAGACCGAATTGCATGGCGCAGTGTTTCTCTGAGGGCTTCTACGAGGACTTCTTGGCTTGCGCCGACCCAACGATTCACGACAAAATCCAAAAGCAAATCGAGGGAAACTTGCTGAAATTCGAGGACTCCAAGTGGACTTTTGATTGTGAGCCGTTTATGAAGAATGAGGAAGTGTTGGTCTACGCCCCTCTGGTAGAGCTCCTAAACGTCATTGGTCAAACAGCACACGACGTTCGCGTCAAACACAAGCCAGATCAGTTTCGCCAATTATATCGACCTTTCAGCGACCGGCATGACAAACTTACTCTAGGTGACTATCCAAATGACACTGGTATAAAACCTGACGCTCGTGCTATCTTCTCACATCAGATCTACCGGCTCCATGTCTTTGGTATTGCTGTCTGTGGTCCGATCGTTACTTTCGTTCGCTTTGACCGGTCTGGGCTGCTTCACTCGCCAAACATCGACATCTCGACTTCTGACGGGGCTGACTTGTTTGTGCGCAATGTGATCTCGCTGCTCTCGCTCCCCGCCAAGAAATTTGGCTATGATACTCAGTACACTTTTAAATGCAACCCTAACAACCGCTCGGACATAGTTTTCGCTTTGGAGCCGAGTCATCCACCAAGAGTAGTGAGCTCACTGCTGTGTCATCGAAAATGCTGTCGTGGTCGAGCAACGATTGCGAGCTGTTTAGCTGCCGCTACAACTGACTGCCAAAGTCAAACCTTGGACGTTGGACCTACCCCTGACCAACTTCTACTAAGTCAAGAGATTGTTCATAAGAGGATCTGGCGGCTCGAGGATCGAATCGACGAAGGAACTACCCTAAAACGGTTCAAGGGGGTGTTCGGAGTGTGTCAAGTGGTTGACTTCCGAGACAGAGTACACAAAACGCAGGTCAAATATCCAAGTCGTCTCCGTCATAGCCACGCTGCGTCATATTTTGTCCCTACAAATGTTTCCCAAATTTTAACGACCTCAGCTTCAACGCACACGACCACGGCCACAGGATCAGCCGCCGGAAGCACAGACGAATCGAACGCACCCGCCGGACCCGCCAGCGACTCTTCTGCGGTGCAAAGTGAAATCATGTCCTCACAATTGGAGCAGACCAACAGTGCGACATCCGAGTCTGCAGGCGTAGATGCACCAGATTTGTCGATACCATCCGCCGAATTGTTGCGAGAAATTCGGTTCGCAAGTGATTTGCTTATGCCGAAAGGGAGACCATTATCCGACGCACAGAGCGCGCTGCATGTGATGTATGCTATGCATGATGCCCTTTTAGGTAAAATAACTGGCTGGCTTCGCGTCGCTTATCTTAGATGAAGCATCTTTTAGGTGTCGTGGCGTTCGCTGAGGCAGGCATGCTTCACTGCGATATCAGCGCGTTCAACATTCTCCTCGTCGACCCTGAGGTGCACTACGCGGGGATCAATAAGGAGTGGAACAAGTCAGTGCAAGGGTCCTTGGGCAAGCTCGTCTGGAACAGCTTGTCGTCACAGCTCCTCCCTAAAGTAGGATCAGCCATGGCCAAGTCTGCAAACTCTGCTGAGTAAGTTTAAAATATCACATGTATAAAAACAATCAACCCAATCGCTCACGCATCCGTAGGGCGCGTAAAGAGTACGTCGACTCGCTCGATCGAGGGCCTTATGCAGTTCTTTGCGATGCGGAATGTGCAGCCGATGAGGAGCAATCACTAGAGCCAATGCGCTGGGACCCAACGGTGAGTACACGCTAAGAATCTTACCTTCCGGTGAGCTGATCCGGCCGTACCATTCAGGGCACGCCGGCTTTTTTCTCTGCGCAACTGCTTCTAGGTCCCTTCGATGGCGAGCCCCCGGTCAGACGTAGCTTTATTCACGACCTTGAGTCTCTGATGTGGGTACTCATCTGGGTGGTGGCTCACCAACAGCCCGAAAAAATGAGCGGCAAAGCGTGTGACTTTATCCGGGAGCTTTCGCAGCACGATCTGAACGCATTGGGCAATTTCAAGCGGCTCTTCATAATGAACTTCATGGAGGCTGAGGACGAAATCTCGAAATTCGGCAATTCATGGTCAAAACAGCTCGCTCCCGCGATCAAGAAAATGGCATCTTTTTTCGCCCATTTCCTCTACCCTGTCAAAGAAAAGGTGGAGGAAGGCAAACCCAATGCTTCCGTGGATTCTCGGTTTGCATCCTACCAGGAAGAAGGCGCCAATGATGAACTCGAACAATTAATGGGTGCGGAGCATAACAGATACATGAAGCACGACCGATTGAAGACTTTTTATCATTTTCTGGGTATAACGACTGAGTCTATCAAAACACTCTCGAGATTGAAGACCCCGTTGACCTAGGAAAAGTGTAGAACTTGTCCTATGATTGTATCCTTATTTGATCAGACGTACAATGTAGACTTATCGTAGCCATTATAATCCTATATGGTGTACGATATTCCCAGGAAGGATACACGAGCAAACAAATTCCTAACATAGGCCGGGAGGTGCTGAAACTATACACGACCAATACCACCGTACCCCAAGGTAGATTTCCGACTAAGCGCGTAGCAATCGGACGCCCTATCCCTTCACAGTATTCCCGGCAGTAAAAAAGCTAACCTACTTATTCTACAGGTTCAATCGTATGAGTTCCAATATCTGAGTAGACGTTGCTTGACAAGTCCATTCGGCCAGTGTGTCCTATCATTCGCATCGATTGGCTTCATGACATTAAGTCCGTAATCTAGACGCTGATATGACTCGGTTCCACTAAGTATGACGCGAACGAACGAGATGGGGCAAAAATATTACATCATGGGGCGCCCTTCAAGGCATCCAACCAGTTCTCAATTTTTAAACCCGCGCGTTCCAGTGCATATTAAGCTAAGCTTGGCAGACGCAAGCAAATCATGGCACTGAATTCAGGCAGACTTTGCAAAATCTGAGGGACATAGAGCAACGCATGATTACTGTAGTGCATATGGTCAGGAAAATTAGCAATTTGCGAGCGAGCGTCAGCCTCTCTCTGCTGGGATGGCGTGCTTCTTGGCGAGTCCTCAAGCGGTTCGTGCTTGCTTAGCCCACCGTACACAAATGTCTTTGGAGGCCGCAGACGCAGAGACTCATTTCAGCTCCAAATTGGTCTAAGTTCTAAATTGAATTAATACTATATTGCACAAGGAAAATAACTCTTCCAGTACCGCATGAGCTTGGGAGTACCCGCTCCGTAGGCTTTCAACAAATTCGCCTTGCATGTACCCGAATTGTACACATGAATTTATTTGCCCCTGAAATTCGGACTACATCCTCATGAACTTCCGGTTATTTTACCTGCGTTACCCCAGAGTGAGCCAGCAAGAACCGCAGTTTCGTTGATCTAATTTTGCTTAAACAATACTATGGCCGTCCCAGAGGGGATTCGCGCCAAGACAGAGCAGTTATGCTGACGTAATTCCCTGCACGTGCTCACATGTCATGAATCCGTCTGGGCAGGGCTTCTTTACCTCACCCATCTGTGCCCAACTGGCAAAGAGCAGACACCTAGTTTTTCCGATAGCTCAAAGTATCCAACATAGCTCTTCGACAAGACTTCTGTTATTTTTATAATGCCGTACAAACCCCTTTGGACCTCGGAGCCTGCTGATCTCTGATATCCAAGCCCATGCCAAGGATCATCCTCATCACGAATACTGACTTGGCTGATACGCCTTTGGCATACTAGTGGCTGTTCGCCACGCACGTTCCTCAGATGTTGGCTGGTATTGAACGAGCAGGCTTTCACTTGGATTCGCCTGTCGGACGCGCACCACAGTGGTGCCTGTCGCTTCGGCCGGTGTCGCGAGGGTACCAATGCCTAGCCTTTTTTTCGAGGTTTAAATGCTCTTGGATCAATCGGTGGATAAAGGCGTGCACTGCTGGATCTTCGTACCTCACCCTCGTCCAGCCCAACGTAGATATGCCGCGACTCGCTCAGTACGACTATCTGTTTACCTTCGGATTAATCTTCGCGTTCCTTGATGCTTACAACATCGGGGCTAACGATGTTGCCAACTCGTAAGTGATAGACTGATTTGAGGGACTGTCCTTTTTATGGTTGATTCTGTGCCTAGCTTCGCAACGTCGGTATCGTCTCGGTCTCTAACAATGAGGCAGGCAATGGCCATTGCGAGTTGCACCGAGTTCTTAGGCGCTGTGCTAGTCGGCGCTCGCGTCACCTCAACCATTCGCAACGGAATTAGTGCGTTAGCTTCTTTGTATCGCTGTATATATGCTCACCCTTTATTGCTTCTCAGTCGACATCAATATATTCCAACAAGACCCAGCCATGCTACTGCTCGCGATGGTCTGTGCCATCTGTGCATCCTCCTTGTGGCTCACCATGGCTACTCGCTTGAGTATGCCTGTCAGTACCACGCATAGTATCAGTAAGTCTATTTCGTATATAATCAAACCCACACTTGCAAACAGTTTTCCAGTTGGCGCTCTCATTGGTGTCGGTGTTGCGGCCGGTGGAACCAAATCCGTCAAATGGGGTTGGAATGGTGGTGGTGTTGCCTTCGTCTTTTCTTCGGTACGTTCATGTTATAATTATAGAGTAAGGTCAGCCAATTATTTCTTCAGTGGGTCATCGCACCTTGCATCGCCGGAGGGTTCGCTGCTATTGTATTCTTGATCACGAAGTTTGTGGCAAGTGGCGAATTACTTCGCTATTGAAACCGACTCAAGTAGTATCATAGGTCTTGAAGCGAGAGAACTCGGTCAAGTGGGGTCTCATCCTCGCACCGGCCTACTTCTTGTAAGCCTTATGGATCAGTCGAGTATCAATTCAATGCTGACTTTCTATCATCCTCGCGCGCAGCATTGTCGCGGGTCAGTCTTCTTCATGCAAGCTTATGCGATCTCCTCAATATTTACCATATATGCGCAGGCATCTTGACTATGGCCATCCTTTGGAAAGGTTCTCCATCACTGGGTCTCGCCGAGATGGAGCCAGGCCCACTCACTGCCGCAATTCTTGGAACGGGTAAACATTTCTCATTGAAGTGATTTGCAATCGCTAAGCGATTGGTTCTAGCCTCGGTGGTCACTCTCCTCGCTATTCTCTTCTGGCTTCCGTTCGTCCGTGCTCGAGTCGTAAAGGGTGACTACACCATCCGCTGGTATCACTTCTTCTTGGGTGCGTTACCATTTCATACTATCTCTCAACGTGACTCATCGGTTTTCAATAGGCCCTCTTCTCTGGAACCGCGAGCCGCCTGCGGACGCTATTACGGCTGATGCCGTCCCAGACTACTACAAGGGGCACCACTCGGATGATGTTGTTCCCCCTACCGACGACGAGGAACATGGTCCAGCCCGTACACTCAATAAGGCCGAAACCCAGAAGAGCCAAGCTGGTAGCAGCACTGAGGGCGAGATTCAGGAGAAACCCACTGGAAGCGACCGTGACATCAACGAGCGGACTCCTGCTCATAAGCCCGAGAAGAAGGGTTGGGTCGCAAAGTGGACTGAGGTCAAGGGGCCACAGATCGAAGGTGCTTGGTATGTATCTTGGTTTCGAATACTCGACACCTCAGCATGCACTGAGGCTAGCTACATAGGATCGAGCCGAAAAACCTGTACATCATCGCACGCTACCGGACTGTGCCCTTTATCATCAAGATGCTTACCCATGGCACAACCGTTGACGTACTCGCAATGCAGAGCGAAGGTCAAACCAAAGAGGCTCGTCGTATCCAGGACATGCACCAGCGCGCTGCCCAATACGATAACCGCACGGAACACTTGTACTCGTTCCTACAAGTCTTGACCGCTGCGACTACCTCGTACGTCTCTCTGGCTCAAGTGATTGATGAACTCTGACCATTGTACGTTTCAGGTTCGCACACGGAAGCAACGATGTCTCGAACGCCATTGGTCCTTTTGCGACGTAAGTATTTCTATTTGGACCACTTTCCGGATTGGTCATAATTGAATATATTCAAATTAGGATTTATTACACTTGGCATACTGGAACCTTCTCTGGTGCTAAGAGTCCCGTCGCTGTCTGGATGTTGGCCTTTGGAGGTGCTGCTATAGTACTCGGCCTTGCGACTTATGGATACAACGTACGCTTTCCGGGCAGGCGTTGAGCAACAGTGCTAACTGCTATATTGTAGATCATGCGTGTTTTGGGTAACAGGCTCACACTCCACTCGCCGTCTCGTGGATTCTCTATGGAGCTTGGTGCATCTATTGCCGGTTCGTTCGCAATCCTGCTTGATATATTATCTCATAAATTCACTTTGGTATTTTAGTTGTTCTTGCAAGTCAGCTTGCTGTTCCAGTATGTCCATTTTACCTGTGATTCTATCATCGAAGGCTCATACTCGTATGATAGATCTCCACAACCCAGTGTATTACTGGTGCCACCATCGCTGTTGGCCTGTGCAATGGTGACCTCAAGGCACTCAACTGGCGCATGGTAAGCTATACTTAACTGGGAAAATGACTTAGAAGATTATCTAACTCTCGTTTATAGTTCGCTTGGATTTTCTTCTCTTGGGTACTCACCGTTCCATGCGCTGGGATTTTGGCAGGTTGCTTGGTATGTTTTATTATACGTACTTTTTCATGATCTTATTGCTGATTGTCGCGAACAGTTTGGTATCATCGCTAATGCGCCTCGCTTCACCAGCTGATTCATGATTTGGCTACGTTTGGATGACTGAGCGAAATCCATACAAAAAATGCTCAGTACTTTGAATAATATATACGTTCTCCCCTTAACCAACATTGTACATGATGTAATTAGTGTAGCTGGGTGCGCCGCGCTGGATGGTGAGCATATGACCCAGCTGCATCTCGTGCGAGTCGAGACTTCGGGAGATCTCGCATCTTGCCCACAAGGTTACCCCAGCCTCCTTTAAATTGAAGAATATTCTGATGGTTCAAAGCGGTCAGCGGATTGTTGGTTTATGAGCTATATTCTCTCACGGGTCCACCAGCCTGTGATAGAACACTCGGCTGACCCACTGTCTGGACGACTCCATGCAGTCAAACAACTCCTAACTACTGATCATAAATATCACAATAAGGGAGCCTAGGCCAGTATAGACATTTGCCATTTGCTGGATTAATTGCATTCATGGTGCTGTATATTGCTCCATATTACTGGGTTCTCCTCGTACCTTTCTGCTTGGTCACTTCAATTGCTTTTAGCATGCAGGTAGATCTATTTTCTACTTCTCGCAAGGGCTACTCCCGTATTGAGTGCAAAAATACATCAACCTCAGTCCCGTAATGACCCGTGGGCGTGGCTAAATATAGCTGATCATGGCTCGCTAATTGTGACCCGTGTGAGTTGAGGAGCGCATGATTGTAGACTGAGCTCGTATTGCAAATTTAATCGAATAATTTAGCCAAACAGAGGCGGGAGGTGCTTACCAGTCCCATTACATCATGATGAACAGCGTGATCCATTCCTTCTCAACTCAATGGCTGGGCCCGCCTGAAACGCCTGCCGGACTCGGTCTTGGCGTGAACCATCAAGCGTCCATATCCAGATCGTGATCGGCATGGTAAGCGTGATTCGTTTGTGCGCACTTCGCGCTGCCGAACAATCCGTTCTGTCCGAATAAGCCGAAACGACGCTTCAGCCGACGCGCTTCGTCGGTTGAGGGAATTCGGACGTATGGTTGGATGGTCCGCTTGCACGCTTGACGCAACCGACCGGAGATAGATGCTGCTACGCGTCATGGGGGATACCTCAGTGGTTATGGACGGCTAGGAGCCATGTTGCTAGAAAGACTATCACGGCCAAATTAAGACTTGGCGCCGGCTCGCAACGTTGGTGAAGGGCTCGGCTGGCTGCCGAGGTGTTCGTCCTGACGGAGGTATACGGCCTGGGCGGGACCGAGTGAGAGTATAAATGTCAAGCTAGCGGTGGTCGTTTCAGCATCAAGTCCTACAACAGCTTTCTACTACATCTTCTCTAAAAAATCACAATGAAGTCTTTCACCATCGCTGCTTCCGCTCTTGCTCTCGCTAGCTCGACTCTCGGTCGTACCTTCACGGTCTACAACGCGTGCCCTTTCACCATCTGGCCGGCTGTCTTCGTGAGTTTTTTCTTCCTTTTCTTTTCATTGATTCTTGGAACTGATCGAGTACATCTTGTCTAGACTGATCTTAACGTTGGCTCCGCCGTCCCTGCCATTGAGACCGGCTGGGAGGCTGCCGCCTATACTAAGCGTACCTTCTCCGTGCCCGACAACTGGAAGGCCGGACGCATCTGGGGTCGCCGCAACTGCAACTTCTCCACCAACCCGGGCCCCAACTCCTGCGCCGATGGTGGCTGCAACGGCGGTCTTAAGTGCGACCCTCGCACCGGTACTGGTGTTCCCCCCGCCAGCGTTGCCGAGTGGACTTTGAGCGCCGGTGGAGGTGTTGACTGGTACGATGGTGAGTACCAAACTCTACATAGGTTTTCTGTGGCGGTTATTGATTTATTATGGCGCATATAGTCTCCCTCGTCGACGGGTACAACCTGCCCATGCGTATTTCCAACAACGTCGGATGCCCAGTCGCCGAGTGTGCGGTAGACCTCGGCCCGAACTGCCCTGCTCCTCTCAAGGGGCCCTTCGATGCTAGCGGCTTCCCTCTTGGCTGCAAGGTATAATACACCTATTCATCCTAATAGTTCATCCACTGACCTGTACTTTTTCAGTCTGCTTGCGTCGCCAACCTCGACGGCAACCAGGCCAACTCGGCCAACTGCTGCTCTGGCTCACACAGCACCCCTGCGACCTGCCCTCCATCTGGTGTCGCCTACTACTCTTACTTCAAGAACGCCTGCCCGAAATCCTACGTCTATGCCTACGACGAGTCCAGCGGCACCGCCCTCTGGACCTGCCCCACTAGCAAGAAGGCTGACTGTAAGTTTATTCTCACGTTCCTTCGGAGTCAGCACTGAATACTTACTCGGATTTGTTTCCAGACACTCTTACCTTCTGCCCGTAAATGGTTTAGAAAGTAAGAAGAGGAACATGGCTAAAACGGCTGGCTTGCAATAATTCTCTGTGTTCTACATACTTGACCAAATTCTATGCTTGAGTTTGTCACGTCTTTTTTTGTGCGCTAGCACGGCTTCTGTGAGATATGAGTCTGGGTCACCTGCTCAAGAAATCAATGCGCTTCTTGGCATATAACGAGCCACATCAATGCCCCGGGTGGCGCTTCTTTTCAGGATCGGAAAAGGTCCCGACACTGCATCAAGGACCAAATAGCCGAGTACTGGAGCGAAATACATAGCGATTTGGGCTATCACCAATGCGGCCACGGTCTGGAGCAGGGACGCCATCGTCCGCACCACCCATACTTTGTGAATTCGGTCAGGTTTGAGTCACATTACGCGAGTCTTGGCGAATCAATAAAACGATTTGCGAAATTTAATATGTTCATCCAAGTGCGCCAACCTGTCGTTGCGTTTGTGAGGCTCAGCCTAGAGTCTTGACCTGTTTGGTCTGGACTAGGTCCCTGCCCAATTAGGGTTTCGCAAGGTTCGCGAAATTCGCCCAATCCTTCGAGGTTCTTCGAGTCTTCGATCGGCTTGCTGACATCGTGGACTGAACAAAGCGCAACGTAGGTTGCTATGCATTTATAAAAGACGATTTAGTCTTGTCCTCCTATCAATAGTGTGTTGTATAGGCAGATCATGCTGCGCATCCCTAAATAAGGAAGGCGCTTGGACACCAAATGAAAAGCGACTTCGAGTAATATTGCTCGTCGCGCCTGATTGAGCCCCGTGACCGTGTAGCATGCAGTACAGCGGGGGGCAGAACGGTCATGCGTTATCTCGTCGATTGAATCGGACGCCTCGCGGCCTAATGTAAATATATCTGCGCAGTCGAATCATATTTGTACGTCGAAAGCAGTAAAGACTCAAGAAACGGGCTTGTATGGGTAGATAGATGCGTACGCTATTTTGGCAGCAGTTAGGGATGTACGACCCGTAGGCAACTCGAGCCCAGAAGATCGCGGAGCGACCCGAGGCTGGATTTACACTTTACAGATACAGATTTACCGTTGTCGCGATCGGATTCTCGAGGTAGCTAAGATCGTTGGGTTCGCCCAGAGTCGTGCGGCGACCGCGAGTGCCATCAGAAAGAGTGGAACGGGTATCGATCACACAGTTCTGTACCGGCTTGGGCGATTAGCTATCTCGTGCCTACGCATCCTCCCCCCTCTCGGTGAGAATCGGCCACGCGAACGCGGAGGGGGATGAATGGGGATAGAATAAATCTGGCGGCTTGGCGGGGAGTTGCGTGGACGGTTCAGGAAATGATAGTGCGGGGTACATATTGACTTTGACAGGACGACATCATATCAAGCCTAAAGGATGGGAGGGGTCGCCTGTCCCACCCGCGCACACGAACCAATGCACTCCACCCTCGTTCTTCGGCCCGGCGGCGCCAGGGTTGGCGAGCCCCCGGGTCCGAAATAGGCCAAGCGGGACCCAGTGGCCACGGGCGATCGACGGACCAGCGACAAGGTGATGGACGGGAATGGCAGTACCGGTATCAAAGGCTAAATTCCGGGGCCTGGAGGTGAGACGCGCAGAGATGGGATGATCATATGAGCGCGACGGTCGAGGGGGTGAAGCTAACCCTGACGGCTTCGATGATTCCATCGGTCCTGGCCACAGATTTCGAACGCTGGTCTCGTGCGACGAGCGGTGATGGATTCTCACGGGAGAGGCTAGAGGACGCGGGTTCGACACACGTGAGGCGAGCTGGACTTCCAAGCAGGGGATAGCAGTGGTGCGGCCGGGGAGTGTTCAGAATGAAGCCAAGTTAAAAAGGAGTGGCATAGGAATCAAGAAGGACGCAGATTGAGCGCGCGAGCATATGGCGCCAAGCTCCTTTTTCGGAAATAACATGTCCCATGACGTTGTACACTTGCTCAGACCGAGCAAAATAGCATCAGAATCCACGCAGCGTCGGCGGCGCACGCTCTAGGGCCTCATAAGATAGCAGCTGTAACAGCGGTACGTGCACGGTCCCGGGTCAGCTGGTGATGTGCAGGGGCGGGAAGCGCACTGCGGGGGGGCTGCAGGCTGCATGAGGATGCGCTATGAGGTCAGCGCGACTGATTAGTGCTACAATCTAATGCTCTAGTCTCTAGGCACTTGTCGGTGGTCGAACCACTGTGGACGGAGGGAGGCGATAGTTGTCATGGGGGGTTGTTTGGCCCAATCCGTGGACCGGCGCTTGGTGTCCAAATGCGGAAAAGTCAAAGCAAATTGACGGCGCAAATTGAACCACAGTAGCGTCCGGCGTAGCTTGGGCAAGTCTACTTCCAACCTAGTCGGTATGTACATATATAGGCCGTGCGCACATTCATCTCACTCACACAATGCTCGGAACTCAGGCCCAGTACCACCCTCTCTCGAAAGCAGCGCTCGCCCGCAAGCGAGCCATGGCTATCTCGACCGTCAACCGAGTGAACAAAGTCCGTCTCGCTTTCCCTGCTACCAACTTCGTGTTGATCATGACCTTAGCTCAAGTCTAGATATGGGGCGCCCTCGCAAAGCTCTCAATCCAGTCGCAAGGGGAAGAAGGCCTGGCGCAAGCATGTCGACATTGAAGACGTTGAAGACACCCTAGAGGAAATGCGCGATGAAGAGCGCATCACCGGGTATGTGCATACTCGTAGCTTTCATTTTGTACAAGGCCTCACCCGCCGCTAGTGGTCCCGTTCATACGAAATCTGATTCGGAGCTCTTTGAAGTGGACGTTCATGGCGATGAGCAACGTGAGCATGCTGAGGTCATTACATTGACCACACGTTAATCAAAGTCAAATTTCAGTGAAGAGACAGCAGCAGAAGCACAAGCTGCTCAGATCTGAGCAGATCCTCGCCGAACGCTCCGCCGTTCCCGCTGTCTTTTCTCGTGCCTCCTCCGTCCCGACTCCAACCCCAGCCGAATCTTCGAAATCACATATTCGAGTGAGCGCTGCAGAACGTGCGAAACTCGCTCGTATCGCCCACCGCACCAAGAACCCGCTCGACGCTGCCCAAGGCAGGTCTCGTCTAGCTCCCAGCGAGGCCGTCAAACGAAGCGGCCGATACGACGTCTGGGCCGTCGAAAACGCCAATCCAGACGCGGTGGTTCGAGCAATGCACACGGCCGAAGCGAGAGAGTACCTGCTACCGATCGTGAGGAGTCATAAAGCAAGGGTCAGCATCCAGTTTTTTTTCTGTTGATTCCCTCCGCGCCACCCGACCTAACTTTTGTTGGTCGTCTGTCCCTGAAATTAGGCACCACCCCGTGCACCCCCTTCTGTTCCTCCTCTCACCAACGCCACTCTTCCCAGTGCGGTTCAGCCGCCCGAGCAAGGGTCCTCGTATAACCCCACGTACGAGGCGCACCAAGATCTTCTTCGGGCTGCACACGAGCGCGAGGAGAAACGTGTGGCCGAGTCCGAGCAGGCCGAGCAAGTACGTCGACGGATGGAGGCTGCGCGGGAGGAAGGGCAAGGGCTAAAGGGTATGTTGGTTGACGAGGGTAACGAGTCCAAGGAGGAGGAATATGAGGAAGACGAGGACGTGGAGGTGCTCGGACCCGTCAAGATGCCTGGACGCAAGACATCACAGCAGCGGAGGAAAGCGGCAAAGGCTCTTGCCGATGTGAGCTCCGAGTTTCCTTAATACCGGACCATGACCTCCCTTTTTGACACACGAGGAATTATTCAGAAAAAATTTAGGGCGGATGTTGCGTTCAAGCGCCAACAGCTTGGGTCGGTCAATGCGCTCAAATCAATCCACCGTGCCGCCAAGAGAGCTCAGACCGAGTCTGAAAGAGCCGCTGCTCAACGCGCATTGAAGCAGTTGACAAAGGGGCTCATTGGGATGCGTATTGGTTCGTTCGTCCGTTCATATCTTGGGGTCGCATCGTCATTAATTTCGCTACAGGGAAGCACAGAGTAAAGGAAGGCGACATTGACGTCCAGCTTGGGGAAGACCTCGCCGAGAGCCTACGCGAGCTCAAACCCGAGGGAAACCTCTGGCGCGAACGTTGGGGCAGCATGGTCGTCCGGGGCAAGGTAGAACCACGAACCCGGGTCCTGTCAGTACCTCTGCTATCTCTATCTCTTGCCCCACGCCGCAATAAATGCTGAACTCGTCTTCTTTCCTTTTTTTCTACAGGGGCGAAAAGAAGAAGAAGACGAAAGAGTATGAGAAACATTCGTACAAGCAGTTTGACTCGAATAACTAGGTTCGTTTGCTTTCTTCGTTGGGCTTACTTCGATGGACATGTATATTGTACATATGTGTGTAATCCTGAATAAGTAAATTGTTCTTGGGAAATTTAATTTGAATGATGAAGTAATCTGGCGCTTAGTATTCGTCGATCACTTTGCTGTCAACCACGATATGGCTCAGTATGAACGACTTCAAGCCGACGACGCGCCAGACCTCGAATTTCGATGTGAGTGAGCTGGTGATTAAGATTAGATTGAACTTAATTTTTATCTCTTAGCATTCCTAGGAGACGAGACTCAGCAAAGGGCAGCGCGTGCGCCGCAAGCGGCACCTTCGCGTGGCTGGTCTGACCAATCTACGCGCGGTGGCTCGGCTCCAATTTGGTCAATAGACTACCACCAGAAATGGTTTGATGTGGACACAACTACAGTAAGCTCCATTACCACACCTCTCTTCGCAAACCCACTAACCCCCCACTTCAGGTGCTAGCCCGCATAGTGCACTCCTTCAACCCATTCGCACCCGACCCATCTCCCTTTACAGGACCCTCATCCTCCGCTCCACCACTCCCATTTCTTCCCACATCAACCGACACAAAACCAGACCTGTACGGCCCATTCTGGACACTCACAACCGTCATATTCGCGTTATTCGTGTTCTCGAGTTTTGCGGCAAGCATTACGAGTTATTTGAGCGCCAAACCGTTTGTGTATGATTTCACGCTGTTAAGTATTGGGGTTAGGTGAGCCAAGCAGCTTATGGGTCTAGGGATGGATGGGAATTGATGAAGGAGGGCAGTTTGGTTTACGCGTACGGACTAGGCACGCCATTCGCCCTGTGGGCGGCCTTAAGGTATCTCGGCACCGAATGGTCGCTCGTAGAAGGATTCGCAGTGTGGGGATACGCAATGGCCGTTTGGGTCCCAGTTGCTGTGAGTCTTTGCCCCCCCACCCTACCCCACCTCATCAAGGGCGCACGTAAATCAACTCTGACACACCTCCATTCTCACCACTAGGCCCTGTGCATCATCCCAATTCCCATCCTACGATGGGTTCTGGTCGGCGCAGCGTTCGGCTCATCCGGTTGGTATCTAGTTAGGAACGTTTACCCTGTATTGGCTTCCGTAAGTGATTTTACACATCAACAGGCCGGACGAACTCGGGCTTAAGGATTTGTTTTCTCACACTAAGGCCGACCAAAAGCCTGCCCGATTGATCATCATTGCGCTAGTGGCACTGCACGCTGCTATAGCTCTAACGTTTAAAGTCCTGTTCTTCTCGTACTATATCGTTTCTGAGATTGGTGGGAAGGATCCTATCGCTGGAACCGGCCCTGGGAACTCGACCAGACTGATGCTGTGAATGCATGCACTCCTCGGGGCTAATAAAATCACAAAAGTGGGGTTTAGGATGGCTAGGGAGAGAAATACAAATCGTGTCGTCATTGTTCAGGGTGAACTGTTATGATATATATACACTTTGATGGTTTAGGCTGCTCTACGGAATTTCGATAACGCCTGTCATTTCCTCGTCATGCGGGGTTGGTCCATGTCCGCCCCCGCCTCGTTGAGACTTGGGTAGTTTGACCACGAGGTCGTTTTGAATTCTATGGAATATGTGAGTGTATTGTGGCGGAATACAAGGAGAAAATCGTACAGTTTCATGCGAAGGATAAGCTTTCGGGCCATTGCTTCGCTCTCTGTACCGGCCTTGAGCGCTTTTTGGAATAGCTCAGCCCGTGCATCTACAACGGTTGCAAAAAGAACCTAAATATACATTGAAATTAATGCTTATCCAGTACATCAACTAGAAGCAACTCGTACCTTGTCGTTCGCATCTACACGCCCTTTAATCTGGCCTTCCTTGACCAGACGGACAATATGCGTCTCGACCTCCGGGAGAGGAAGTCCGAACGCATCAGCCAACCGTTGAAGCCGGATGGACGCGAATGGTGTAGTGTAGAGTATAAGCGCGCGATCCCGGATCAGGCTGGTAAGAGCCGTGACGTGCGGCGCGAGAACGATATCCAGGGCGTGCCGGGGCTAAAGTAATCAGAACATTAGAGTTGAATAAGGGGTAGATTAGCACAAAAAGACAGTACCCAGTGGCGATCAAGAAGATCGAGGACGACTTTAAAGTTGTTGGTCGTGTAAGCGTCGATGATCTCTCGGATGTACGGTTCATGTTCGATAAAGTACGTAAAGGTGTCGCTTTCTACGACGGATGCTTTGATCTGGGACCGAGTGAGTGTGGCGAGAGCGGTTAGGGTGCCGTAGATCGCAATGTCGGCTGGAGCGATAAGCTAGACTAATAATCAGACCAGAAAAACGTAAGATGTGGCATTAGACGTACTGTTCCTAGCCATTCGTCCATCTTCTTCTCTAGTTTGAGGAACGTCCAAGCCGCTTTTTGGAAATTCCCTTGGCCTAGCTGTGCCAATCCACTCGCAAGTTGCAGTCGACACCTCGCCCGCTCATATTCTGCATCATTCTTCCCCGCTCCTCCACTTGCACCCGCTCCTCCAGCTCCCGCCGTACTAGTCGCACCCCCAGACGTAGCCGCGCCTCCGCTCGCTACAGCCGAGTCAAGCGCTGATTCAGCCTTGAATACGTACGAATAAATCTGCGGATAGTTGAGTTGTTCGACAAGGAGCTCAACGGCAGCCATGTTCATTTGCAGAACGTGGCTTGCGGTCGTGCATGATTCGCGTCCCTTGGCGTAGTGTTTAAGGGCATTAGTTGTGTCGCCGAGTTTACGATAAAAGTTGCCGAGATCACGATGGGCCATCTATACCATAGTTAAGAGCACGATCCAACAGGATTGAACAAAATGCTCACACGAGTACTCTCTTTAATCAAATTCGTAGTGTAGGTCTTGAGTTCTACCTGCAACCGATCCCCTTCCGCATCCTTAGCCGCTCCGACCTTGGTCATCCATTCCTGGTCTAGTGGGATTTGGGTATGGACGGATGGTAGTGCGTTGTACTCGTTGACGAGCTGGTGGTATAAGTACGCGTCAAAGTTCGCGGCTTTGGTTTGATTGATTGCAAGTCGAAGCGCTTCGGCCTGGAGAGTCGTACTATTGGACGCGATGAAACGGAGACGTTTGATTGCAGCTTGGCCTAAACAGAAGCTATGAGTTTTGTCTAATACTTTATAAATGTCGCCTGACGCACCTGTATAAGACGCGATATAAAGCTCAAGGTCAAATGGATGCTGGTCATCCACAATTACGTTCTTCTTTGGTGGCTTGGGTATGTCCGCAGTCGAAGGTCCAGCGCCACCCACTACTCCTTCCATATCTCCATATGCGTCTGGATATTCCGCAAACATTGCCTCCATTTTTGCTAATTTGGTTGGGGAGTGGTGGCGAGGCGGTCGTGGATGCTGGGTGGATGGGCTCGCGGTCACGTGATAGTCCCAATCTGTACTGATTAACTCCCTGAATGAGCTACACCCTTTTTGGGACGATAATGTATGTTGAACACCTTGCGAGTTGCGATTGCCCGATTCTAACCATTTACCCCAAATCTGTTTGACAAATGTGTCTAAAGACGGCTATCACACTTCCTCGAGTGTTGTGGGATGGCGGGGTGGGCCCGGCAAAACATGACAACAATAAAGCATTTTGTGGCCTACATATTCCCTACAAGTAAGTTGGGGCCAAAAGCTAAGCGTACTAGGCTCCAGTAGCGTGCAACGTAGTAGCTAAACAAATACTCGCGTTATTTAAAGACAACCCTACATAGCGAAGCCAGTTTAAGCCCGAGATGAATTGGCCAAAATGGAACCATACGAGCCCCTCCGGGTCAAAGGTATGATGCCACAAGATAGCTCATATCTCGATCTCTACGAGGTGAAGATAATATTTTGAACGGAGGCCCAAAGGAGAAACGGTGCATTATGGATAACTGTCTAACTGAAAACTATCATAAAACGCATTTCCTCATGTAGTTATTCGCTAAATAGGCGAGCCTATGGCTCCTTACGAGTCTTCTCAAATTTTTCGAGAAGAGAAGAAATATCCAAATAGGCACCTGAGTGTCTGTGACGGGAAATACGCAGGCAAACATGTACAAATCGAGGCGTCAGGGGCTTGTTCGCTCAGCCCACGAACTCTCGTCCACAACACACGCTATTCATCACACCCCCTTCACAACACAGGCGATAGTCGCGCTCACGCTCGTTTTTATCTTTGCTACACTTTCGTTTACCTCACAAAATAGCTTCTCTAACATCGATATTTTGATATCTCTTAATAACATGAGGCTCATATTAATTAACTCTTTGACCGTTGCAACCCTACTCGGGATTAGCTTAACTCGAGCAGACGATCTTCAAACTGTTTATGAGCGCCGCCTGCCGTTTATCGTGTCGGGCACGAATAGTTCGGTTGGCCAAGTTCGAGGCTAGTGAGTATTTTAGAACGGATGTCGAGTGTTTTCATAATTCTAACTACACGGAAAACGAATGCAGCATGCGAACGCTCCGAGCAGACGGAACCTGGGCGGCTGTGGATTACACTTCTGGGTGCTCCGCCCGGCGGGCAAATTGGCCAGCGTCCGGCCATTGGTCACGTATCTTGTCTATGACAGTTGCATACTACGGCGGAGTACAGAGCGCGGATCAGTATGTCAAAAGTGCCGAGCTTCGAACCGTTATTGGTAGAGCTATGGAATTCTGGTTTGCCAACGATTTTAGTACTATTGGCGATGGCGCGTGCATGGACGGCGGCGGGGTGGCGGGTGATTCATGCCCGTGTGGAACGCCTGGTTTATGGAACACAAATTGGTTTAGGCAAGTCCATTATACTAGCTAGTGTCCTCTCAGATGAAGCTAAATTAATTTCGTCTAGCAATGTCATCTTGATTCCGAGAAGCGTTGGTCAAGTGTGTTTGCTTCTGCGTGACGAGCTCACGCCCACCGAGTACGGCAACTGCACTCTTATAACCTCTCGCGCATATACTCCCTTTTTCCGTGACCCGCCTCCTGGATACGTCAGCGGTGCCAACATCATTGATATGGCTTCAGTTGGAGTTTCAGCCGGGCTTCTGGAGAACAACCGAAAAGGAAATACTACTCGTGTGATGGATGCCTATCAGCGGGTACATGATGAGGTCAGTTGGGAGCGTGTGTTTAGTCCTCTTTATTTCATGATAACACTTTCCAGATTACAATCCACCCGGAGGACCGAGTGGACGGCATCAAACCAGATGGTTCGTTTCAACAGCACGCCGGCGTCATCTACGATGGTAAGTTAATTGACTTTGTGTATGAATGGTTATAACTAACGAGGCGCTCAGGAAACTACGGCAAGGATTTGTAATTCTGTTCATTTGCTTATTACTTCTCGTAATTGCTCATTGTCTTTCCAGCTCCAACTCCATAATCGAGCTGGAGCTCCAAGCTGCCGATACACAATTCCAGGCCAACGGGACGACGCGGGACACATTCGGAAGGCACATTGGAGGCGCGCAATGGATGTCCTTTGCGAACACTATCACTAATATTGTTCATTGGGATATGGGAAGTCTTCCTTGCTTGAGAGGCTTCTCTGAGTCTGACGGCTATGTTTAGACCGTGATTGGTCGTATGATTACTTGGCCAGTGGTAGATGGGCAGTAAGTGCTAAAACACGAGACATATTATTTAATGAAACTAAATCGAATGTTAGGGCTTCCGCGAGTCTTCGAATGAACCTTACTCAAGTGTTGTCTTTGGGCTACTCTTGGAATCAGAGCGAGCTAATTAGGTTTGGGACCGACCTCGCCGATCCACAGCCGAAAACGGCGAGCATCGGTCACCTGAGAGGAAATCGAATGTTCTGGAACTCGGACTATATGGCAAGGTCACTGTCTAGCCTTGTGGCAAGGCCTACTAACTTCAAACCTAGGTTCATCGGACGAAAAATACAGTCACTACTGTCAAAATGCTCTCTAGGCGTACCGCAACTTCGGAGTGCGTGAATTCTCAAAACACCAAAGGATTTCACCTTTCCGACGGAGCGATGTACACTTACACTTCTGGCTCCGAGTATGAAGACATGTACGCGACCTTTGACTTCAATCTCGTACCAGGTACAACCACCGACTATGGTAACACTCGCCTTGACTGCAAGACCACTATGCAGTATGGAGCCAACGGATTCGCGGGAGGTGCCTCTATGGGGGATGTCGGACTAGTCGCTATGCGCTATGTCAACCCTCTTACTGGTTCCCTGTCGTTCAACAAGGTCTATTTCTTCTTTGCCAACGACGTTCAGCATGTCCTCCTCAATGACGTCAGCTCTGCCTCGCCTGCGCCCGTCTTCTCTGTTCTGGACCAGCGCTTGCGCAACGGGGATGTTTATATTGGCGGCGAGCTTGCTAAAAGTGGCAACTACACTAACGTGGAAAGCCTCTGGCATGCTGGTACTGGTTATGTCTTCCCATCAAGTCAAAGAACCAGCGTGTCGGTTGATTTGGAGAAAAAGACAGGTGATTGGGCAACGATTGGAGCCAGTAGACAGCCACTATCGACCAACGATATGTTCTCTGCTTGGATCGTTCACCACTCTGACGACCTCTCCACCCCCATCGAATACTCTGCCTTTCCCGCCACCTGGAGCTTCCAAGATTTTAGAGATAATTCTAGCGGCCGGACGCCCTACACCATTGAAAACACGAAGGTTGTGAGCGCTGCCATCGACCCGGATTGCCGAACGCTTGGTGCTACGTTTTGGAAGATCGAAGGAGGATCTGTATTCGTGCCGCAGATGGGATTAGTAGTCTCCGTGGACAAGCCACTTGTGCTTATGCTAAAGCTGAACGGTGCAGGTAGTTCGAGCGGTGAGGTTGGTATATCAGACCCAACTCACGAGAGCATGGAAGTGACTGTACGAATTGCCTGGACTTCGAGGGAGCACCAACGTGAAAAAAGACACATTGGGCATAACTACCTCTCATCCCGTGGCAGGCATGGGCGTAGCAGTCTGTCAGAGGTCACTCTAGCATTCGAGCTTCCGACAGAAGGTATGGCTGGATCAACGGTGACACGGGGGTTTAGTCGAAGCCAATGAGCGTGCCTTCCACTCGTTCCACATCGATAATAGTATTTTCATGTTTTCTGTGATCGTGACGAGGCTGTATAAGTACACGTACTATGGCGTTGTTGAGTGTATGAATATACATATACTAGTCAGGGTGTATCTCGATAAGAGGCTTTCTGTATATATGCGCCACTACAGCTGAAAAAAGGTATCTGGATACAAATGAGCGGACAGTTGAAGACCATAAGCAAGGTGACCAAAACCGCGGAGCCAGCATAAAAAATCTCAGTCATCCATCGTATGCTATATAATTTCTTGACGGGATGCCTTAGCTCTGAGAGCATCACGATGCAAGAAACGGATGGGACGGTGCAGAACTGCGATAAATCTCAAGCCTACCTCTGGATGCGGCAGAGAGGAAGATCGAAGGCGAAGACAACGGGCAACACCTCAGACCGGCTTTTCCATGACTTGCCTTAGCGCCTCCTTTTAAAAGTGCAGAGACTGGGTTATATTGAGGTCGCTGTAGGCCCAAACCCCCTGCCGGTTACAGTATATGCATATATGCACGTGACCCAGGGCAATTTGGCAGGTCATGTGCCGGAGCAGGTGGCGGTTGCCACTTAACAATATCAGCACGGTCATGGCGCCAAGGACGCTTCATAATGCTAAGTGTCGATATAGGGCTACTCAATCCTTAGACGCTTCGATTAGCTGACATACTTATACACTCATCGAATGATTGAAATCTTTATCACTGCTTGGTTGAATGAGGGAGAACTCAATTATTACACTCTGGGACTCGCTAGTACACCGTTCCATCTTGACTAGCAACTTTAAGCCACTCAAACACAGCTGATTCTGTACTGAGCAGAGCTTATGAGAGCAGTTTACACCTTACCATCTCACCGTACTAAGAGCATGGCGCCTGATTTGGTGTTTATAATACAAGATAGCGTGTATAACCAAAAAATTGAGCCACACAGATACAATCGAGAAATACATATCGAGAAATTTTAGTCTACATCAAGATTTTTCTTTTATATCGCTAGATAATAAATGATCCTTCACGGAACTTTCAAGGTCCAGTGACGATTTGCTGGATTTCAAGTCTGGGACCGAAGAATCGAATCCCTCGAGCTGCGCTTTGCGATTTTGTTGATCTACAAGGAGCTCCAAGGGCTGCGGTCCGTGGCGTTCTCGGTCAAAGATGGGACCAAGCCAAGCAAACAGTCCGTACAAAGACGCATATGCGCTAAATGTGCCTGTATGTCAAGAGTGTTAGTCTCTAATAGCTTCGGTTGGTGGCTTGAATGACATACCCGTGAATAACGCCATAAACAAACTCCCCCACGACTTCAGCTGGTACTGTGGACATAAGTACATTATGTTGATCACTGAAGGAGGTGGCGGTAATTGCAAAACAATTGGCAGTGTTATATTGTTGACGGGCTGATTGGTGGACGTGAGTGCCTGTGCCCAGGAGGCATTGGAACCGGGAGCTTTTCCCCACCCCCAAGAAACTGTATTGTACTCGGCATACGGGTAAGTGGGATAGACAAAGGAGACGAGCTTGGGAAAGAAACCATCCGGGATGATAGATTCATTGAACGTTGATCTGTTAACATAGATGTTTGCGGGCGTCACATATCCTACGTCAAGGCTGTCCAAAATCAATTATTCGCACCAGGACACATGCGCACTAGCCGTACTTACTAGATTGCGTCACGTGTAGCTATAAGTGCATTAGCTATTGTCGTATTCATGTCGTAGAAGTATGATATGTCTTCGTCTTCCGACAGGTTGCCATTCATTGCATCATATGTCCCAAGGCTCAGAGCCGAAGGAGCGTGAGGGGTTTCTGTGACAGCATTCCAAAACACGTATCCCATATCAGGAATCTTGCCCCTTATCGTGCTGTTATTGGACCAAGCTGCCCGCTGCATCCAGAGTAGTTGAGCCAAGTCGCTGTTCAACGCGTCAAGAACTCCAAGCACGTTAAGGAAGGGTTCTTTGGGAGGCCCATTACGGCTAATTGTATCAAATTCGTCAGGGTTATGCGGGTTATTGGGCAATTGCTGTGCCATGTAATCCACAATGGTGTCGGGTCGAAACCTGGAGTCGTAAGTATGCCTAAAATAAACTCCAAATTCCCGCGGACGCGTGATATTTGGAGCCATTGTGCAAGAGAGAGTAGTCTCAAGACAGACTTAAGCTTTGCAGGATTTGAGACGAAATAGATTTCTCACTGTAATTTCAAAAGCGAGAGCCCTTGTCTCGATTGACATCGTCATATCCTGAACTCGGCATCCGTCTAGCGAATTTGCTTTGTAAGAGTCTTGCTGCCCGTGTTGGCTAAAAGTATTCAAGAGCGCTAAATGCAGATAAATTTTGTAGGAGCGCATCTTATATTACTGGTCCGATAACTTACTGTAGGAAAATAGCGATAATGACGAGTTAGTGCGAAGTGGCGTATTGAATGGCAATACTGCTGGTTCGCACTCTCCAGGCGCCGACCTGATTATTCGAAGACCCTTGGGTACCCAGCTAGGGGCCCACCACTGGTTGGGATCCGTAATGTTGGGATTCGCTGTTATGACCGCCACGGTGTCGTATCCTGATACTACCACTACAGAACTGTGGTCAATGAATCGGCTAGTCATAATAGGCGAGATTACGAACAGTTAAACAGTATCAGTAGTACGATCAAGATCGCCGAGCCTGCGTAGAACATTTCGGTGATCCATCGTATACGATATGGCTGTTCAACAGGATAGCTCAAGACAGAGAGCATAGCAAGAACAGTATATAGTTTAAATAGACTCGAATGTCTGAAGGGTGCCTAGGGTTTGTGACAGCGACGAGTGGGTTATCCTGCCTAGCTAAGTTTTATGGTTCGAATGAGCGCCTGGTTGTCACGGACAATTCGTTACCGGGACGGTCTACAGCGCCCGCGAAGCGATAAGCTCATGTGTACCGAATACCGAAGCCAGACTTTGGGCCCAGGCTTTCCAATCCAAGTCGGCGAGCATGTGCCTAGGAAGATAGGGGCGACTTTACCTAGGACTAAGTTCCGTTTTAGGCAGGCGCTGACGTCAGCCTCTGATAGCAAGCAATCGACGGCTAAGCGCCGTCACGGAGACTTTGCCTTGCCTGGAACCAATCTCCATTTTGGGACAATTTACGTAGCCTATGATCACACGTGATCGCCGGTACTTGTCCCATGGATCGACATACAATCATCGATCTGCTCAAAGACTCGCTCGCACGATGTTTTATTTGACTGGAAACTTTAAGAAAATAACATTCATATGCGGCTGATTCTGTATTCATTCAAGCGTCAAGGTGTAGTTTGTGCCATGACACCCACTCCACTTTGCAGGAGCTTGACACTTGATTTGGTATTTGTAATACAACATAGCGTGTACATCCCAAAAATGAGTAACAAATCCGAACGAGAAACGCATATGTATCGAGAAAATTTAGGCCTACATCATGACTTTTCTTTTAAGTCGCTAGACAGTAAATGCTCCTTAACAGGACCTTCGAGGTCCAGTGACGATTTAGTGAATCTGAATTCTGGAACTAAAGGGTCGAATCCTTCGAGCCCGGCTTTACGATTGTGTTGATCTTCAAGGAGCTCCAAGGGTTGTGGTCCGTTGCGCTCTCGGTCAAGGATAGGACCAAGCCAAGCAAACAGTCCGTACAAAGACGCATATGCGCTAAATGTGCCTGTATATCGAGGGTGTTAGTTTCCGATAGTCTTGGCTGTCAGCTCGAATAGCATACCTGTGAACAGCGCCATAAACAAGCTTCCCCACGACTTGACCTGGCACTGAGGACATAGGTACATTATATTGATTACTGACGGAGGCAATGGCGACGATATGATAATCGGCAAGGTTATGTTGTTGACAGGCTGGTCGGTAGACGCGAATGCCTGTGCCCAGGACATATTCGGACCAGGAGCAGATCCCCAGCCCCAGGACGGTGCGCTAAAGTCTGAAAATTCGTGGTCGTAAGGGATTTGGGAGACAAATTTAGGATAATAGCTGTCTGGAACAATCGTGCTGTTGAACATCGACCTATTAACGTAGACGTTTGCGGGCGTATCGTATCCTAGGTCAAGACTACATAAAGAATCATGAGTGAATTAAGTTAAAAGATATACTTGGCTTCACTGACTAAATTGCATCCCGTAATGCTACGAAAAGATTGGCCATTGTAGTGTTCATCTTATGAAAGTAGGAAATATCTTCTTTGCCCGAATACTGTCCTTTTTCTGCGTCAAATGCCCCAATTGATAGAGCCAAAGGACCGTGGGGTGTTTGGTTCTTCACAGCGTTCCAGTACACGGATCCTAGCTCGGGAATCTTGCTTCGCAATGTGCTATTCGATAACCAGATTATCCACTGCATACGCAGTAGTTCAGTCAAATCACTACTTAGTGCATCAACTACCCCAAGCACGTGCAAAAAGGGGTCTTTTGGGGGACCATCCCGGCTGATTACGTCGTTCGATCCCTCTTCATAGTAAGACTGATCTGCCATGTATTCGACGATGGTATCAAAACGCCACTTGGCATCCTGAGCGTTGGAGAAATGAGCACTAAACTTGCGCGAGCGTGCCGGATTTGAAGCGACTTCGCAGGAGAGTCCAGTCTTACAATCAACTTGAGCAAAAGACGCTGAAACAAGTTAAATGCGTGACCCACTGTTATGTCGAAAGAAATCATTTTGGTCTCGATCGACATGGACATATATTGAACCCGGCATGTTTTCAATGGGTTTGCCTTGTAGGGATCTTGCGGACCGTGGTCTTTGAGGGTATTCGAGAGGGCTAGGGGCCTTTGAATACCTTACAGGGGCATCTCAAGCCGAAAAGTAGCTTACTATAGGAGAATAATGGCAACGACGAGTTGGTACGGAACGGTGTGTTCAAAGGCAAAATTGCTGGTTCGCATTCTCCGGGCTTTGACCTTACTATTTCAAGACTCCTGGGTACCCAGCTAGGAGCCCACCACTCGCCGGGATCTGTAGTATTGGGATTTGCCATTGGAACCGTGACAGTGTCGTATCCTGATACTATCACTGACGAACTGTGATCAATAAGCCGGCTAGACATGACAGGTGAAATCACGAACGGTTAAACAGCAGTAATAGCGCGATCAAAATTGCCGAGCCCGCGTAGAAGATTTCAGTGATCCGCCGTATGCGATATGGCTGTTCAACTGGATAGCTCAAGACAGAGAACATATCACAGGATAGAAAGGGTAGTACAGGGTTTGAGGAAACTTGAGCTTCTGGAGGGTGCCTAAAGCTTAGGACAGCAAGGGAAAGTTATCCTCTCAGTCAAGTTTTATCATACGATTTAGCGCCTGCTCATCACGGAGGGTACACTTCCGACGGCGGCGCATGGCGCCCGCAAGCAAGAAGATTTTGCATATTAAATCCTCATGCCAATACTCCAGATTCTCGACTCAAATTTTCCTATCCAAGTCAATGTGCACACGGTTTGGGAAGATAGGGGTAACTTATATGCGATTTGTGTCTTGGCACTGTCTTGGCCCTCACAGAACAGACTGTATTTGTCTGAGGAACGAGCGCCGAACTATACCAATTTAATTCAACCTAATCCGTTGGGACAAGCGTTAGAGTCCGCCAGCTGTTCGCTAGAGCTTCCTTATAATAGTTGCGGGGCATTTGGCGAGGATGTGAGTTTTGCCGCATGGATGTCCGCGCATATAACCGTCGAATCTTGCATAAGAATATACAAGTGGTGTTAAGATCTGATTTATTGAGAGGTTACTCAGGTCAACAGGATAGTAAAGCTATATGACCCAATCTAGATCGTAGTTCACACCTCAAGCCCTCTTTTCTAAATCCTCTTCAAGCAGCCGCTTCGTGTCGTCCTCAAATTCTGGTGTGTACGGCATCGACGAATAGCTAGAGGCACGAGAAGTTGGCCGTTTAATCCGTACTCCGTAGCCGGGATCGGAATATCGCTGGTTCATGAACCGTTCCCAAGGCTGGGGACCTTTGCGGTTTCTGTCAAGGGTGGAAGCGATCCAGACGAAGATTCCGTACAGAGTCACATACATCGTGAAGGTACCTGCACGTTCACATGAGTTTGATTACGCTGTCATCTTGATTGATTGATTGATTGGCTCGTACCTGTGAACACGTCTATTATCAAGCTCCCCCAAGATTTTATCTGGTACTGCGGACATAGATATGCCATGTCGATGACGGAAGGAGGGAGCGGCGATGACAAAGTGATCGGCAGAGTTATGTTATTGACTGCGTTGCTCGTGGACGTAAAGGCTTGAGCCCAAGAGATGTTGAAGTTGGATGTACATCCCCAACCCCATGAGCATGTCGTACTGGTCCTCACGTCTTCGGCGAAATATGTGTGCATGATGGGAACGAGCCTATCGGAGCGGTAGCTGTCGATCGCGATCATACTATTGAAGGCTGTTTTATTCGTATATATGTTCGTAGGTGCGACATATCCAAGGTCAAGGCTATAGCAATATTAATGGGGAGTGGATATATGCACCAAGTAGTACTTACTGGATCGCATCCCGTAGGGCCACAAAAACATTGACAATCGTAGTGCTGATACCACGAACATACACGCCTTCGTACCAATATCCGTCCACATATGTTTTCCAACTCTGGTCCAGCCGTGACTCGTCTAGCGGGGCACGATCGTCTATCTCAGCATCCCATGCAAGAGAGCCTAATTCGGGAACTGGAGGCTGGGGAGAAGTGGTGTTGACATAGAACCAAGTAACCTTGCGCATCCACATCGTACGAATCAGATCGCTGGATAGTGCGTCGATAACTCCGAGAACGTTGAGATAAGGGTCTTTAGGCGGGCCGTCTCGGCTAATTTTCTGGTATACGTTCGAGTCGGTTTCGTTGGGTGATGCCATGTATGCCATGTATGCCATGTATTCGAGTATGGAATCTGGGCGAAAACGAGGAGAGTCTGCGCGCCTAAACCATGTTTTAAAGTGTCGTGCTCGTGGTGGGTTTCCTATTGGCTCGCATAGAAGTGTAGACTAGAATGTAGGTGAGCTAACAACTACCTAGAACGGACAGTGGTTACGTACTGCTATCACGAAGGATAAAATCTTAGGTTCCATAGTAAGAGTCATGCTCTGAACCTGACATATATCTAGGGGGTTGGCTTTGTAAGGTGTCTCTCCACGAAGACCGCGAGGATCCGACTCCAAATCGTGTTGGTTGAAGTTGTTTTGGAGTTCTAGACGGAGTGATTAGCCGCCATTGATAGAGTGAACAATGAAAATTGACTCACCATAAGGAAATAGCGGCAAGGAAGAGTTGGTTCGGAGGGGCGTGTTCAGGGGAAGCTTTGCCTCGTCACACTCTCCCGGCTTTGTTCGTATCTTTAGAGCGCTAGGAAGACTTTTTGGCGCCCACCATTGCTCGTAGTCGGTTATGTTAGGATCAGGCATCATGACAGCGACAGAGTCGTAGCCCACAAGGACCACTGCGAGATATATTTGAGCTACTATATGTCACTGACAACAGAGCCACGAACCATTAAAGACAATTAGGAGGAGAATAAGTACGGTCGAGCCCGCGTAAAATATCTCAGTGATCCATCGTAGACGATAGGGTTGTTCAATAGGGTAGGTTAGAGTAGAAAGGCGCATGGCTGGCTGAAGCAGACGAGGCTCAAAGTCCCCTCAGACGTGTGCGAAACCAAGAGGTATAGAGGCAGACAACCAGAGGTGGCAAGACATATCTAGCCCGACCAGCCCTTTATAGAGATAGCATCGGTTGTGTGCGAGCTTCCCTAGGTGCTGACAACAAGATATCAGCAATATTGAGGCTGTGAAAGCCTAGGTAGTCGGTGTGAACGAGACGGCCGATCAGCATACGTTAGCAGACCCCAAAGATGCCGAGCAAAAGCTCCCAGACAACGAAGTATGTAAACTTAGAATTGGCCGAGAGAACCAGCTCTTAATAGGTTACCAGACGAAGCACCACCAAATATGGCATAGTTGTAGGTCGATGCCGTGAGCATGCACAGCATTGCAAGATACTTATATCTGAGGAGCGCGCTGGAGATACTGCGGGTAACTGTCCGACAACAGAAGTAGCTTGCAAAGCTGTGGTGCTGGTCGTGGTTGGGAGTCTCGGGTATGTGGAGGTGATTGGCGCTTGTCTCAGGGTCTCCCGATCGGGACCAATTAGCATCCGACCAATGGAGAAGCCAGGATTGCCGACGACAACAACTAATCCCATCACTCTTCAGCAATGCTGCGTCTGGCATCGTCAGCAACCCGGAGTCCCGCGCAGAGACTCACTGCTCAAGGTAAATTCTCTAAAATTATTTTCAAATTAAGGTTAACACGGTTTAGCTGCACGCAGGACATTCGCTTCATCCTCAGCAAGGAGACAGGATATTACATTAACGATAGATGGGAAGGAAGTTACTGTTCCCCAGGGTACGTGTAGAAGAATTTAGTGATATGTTCTGGGTGTTAAAAGTTTACTAGGTACCGCTTTGATTCAAGCCTGTGAGGCAGCGGGCTCAAACGTTCCACGGTCAGTCTCTGCTTGTCATAGTGAAATGATACGAGTACTCATCCTCAGTTTCGTAGATTCTGCTACCATGATCGGTAGGTTGATTGCATCAATGAGAGCGGCTTGATTGGAGCTAACGATCTGCGGCTCCTAGTCTAGCGATCGCTGGTAATTGTCGGTATGTGATTCGTCATTCTTGGCAGCTCTCTTACTCAGTCCGTTCTCAGGATGTGTTTAGTCGAAGTTGAACGCTCCCCAAAGCCAGTCGCATCGTGGTATGTTCACCTGATCTTCGCTATGTTAGCCTTACTTATCGCTTCACAACAGCGCTATGCCAGCTATGCCCGGCCAAAAAGTCTTTACCAATACCCCTGCTGTCCATGAAGCTCGAGAGGGTGTCATGGAGTTCCTCCTCGCAAACCATCCTCTTGATTGTCCGA
The DNA here is from genome assembly GCA_019677385.1 of Ceratobasidium sp. 392. Lineage (NCBI taxonomy): Eukaryota > Fungi > Basidiomycota > Agaricomycetes > Cantharellales > Ceratobasidiaceae > Ceratobasidium > Ceratobasidium sp. 392. Next base: position 45,085 of record WSLO01000001.1, read on the forward strand.
TTTGCGACCAAGGTGGTCAATGCGATCTCCAAGACCAGTCTATGCGCTACGGTGCCGATCGCACCCGTTTCCACGAAATCGTCGGCAAACGCGCCGTCGAAAACAAAGATCTCGGCCCACTCGTCAAAACCTCTATGAACAGATGCATCCAATGCACGCGTTGCGTCCGATTTGCCAACGACGTCGCCGGCGTCGAAGATCTTGGTACAACCGGACGTGGAAATGATATGCAGATCGGGATGTACATCGAGAAGACGATGAACTCGGAGCTGAGCGGGAACATTATCGATCTATGCCCGGTCGGCGCGCTCACAAGCAAGCCCACCGCATTCCAAGCGCGACCGTGGGAATTGAAGAACACCGAGTCTGTAGACGTGCTGGATGGCGTTGGGTCGAACATTCGTGTCGATTCGCGTGGTGTCCAGGTTATGCAAATCCTGCCTCGGACCAACGACGACGTCAACGAGGAGTGGATTTCTGACAAGACTCGATTCGCGTTCGACGGTCTCCGTCGGCAACGGCTTACGACCCCGCTCGTGCGCCAGGGGGATCGATTCGTGAGCGTTGGATGGGAGGAGGCGTTGGTTACGATCGCGGACGGACTGAAGAGCAGCGGTGCTAGTGCAGACGAGATTCAGGGCGTAGCGGGCGCGTTGGCGGATACGGAGACTTTAGTTGCGCTCAAGGATCTCGTGAACCGGCTGGGCTCAGACAACCTCGTCACGGACTCTACGCTGCAAGGCACTGCTAGCCCAAGCGTCGATGTCCGCTCGAACTACTTGTTCAACTCTACGATCGAAGGGCTGAGCGAGGCGGATGCGATCTTGCTCGTGGGAACGAATCCGAGACATGAGGCGGCTGTTATGAACTCGAGAATTAGGAAGCGGTGGTTGCATGCTCAGGTGTGCCATTTCATGTTAGTGTAATGTTTATGTTTTTTTACGGGCTTTGTTTGTAGGTCGAGGTTGGCTTGGTCGGTGAAAATGCCGATCTCAGCTACCGACATGAGTGGCTCGGAAAGGATGCTGCTGCCTTGGACAAGTTCCTTAGTGGTAACACCCAAGGTATGTACCAGTGACTCCCCGATGTTTCGTAAAGCACTTAAAATCGCAACACCCACAGGCGAATTTGCCAAGGTTTGGACCAACGCCAAGAAGCCATTGATTGTTATTGGGAGTGGTGTAACCGAGTCTGCAGCCGGCACTCAGGTCCTAGCTTCGGTCGCACGTTACGTATCGAGTGAGAAACAAAAGGCACGGTTTTTGACTGAGGAGTGGAGCGGATTCAATGTTCTTCAACGTGTAAGAACTGATTTTTAAGTCTTCATTACACCCGTATTTACTCCATATTTGCTAGGCTGCATCCCGTGCTGCTGCATACGATATCGGTTATACCGCTACATCCTCCAAGACCACCCCGAAATTCATCTACCTCCTGAACGCCGATGACATCACCCCCTCCTCGATCCCCGCTGGCGCATTCGTCGTTTACCAGGGCCACCACGGAGACGTCGGTGCCCAGCTCGCGGACGTATGTCTCCCGGCCGCAGCATACACTGAGAAGAGTACTACCTGGGTAAACACCGAGGGTCGTACTCAGATTGGCCGTGCAGCTGTTCCTCCCCCTGGTGCCGCGCGCGAGGACTGGAAGATTCTCAGGGCGTTGTCCGAGGTCGTTGGATCGCCGCTGCCGTATGACGATGTGTTGACGCTGCGCGACCGGATGTGGGATATTTCGCCTACTTTAGTGCGATACGATGTTGTGGAGAAGACGTCGTTGGGCGTTGCACAGGTTGGATTGAACTTGTTTGCGCAGAATAAGGAGACCGGCAAGGGTGGTGCTTTTGAAAAGGCTATCAAGAACTTTTATATGACGGATCCTATCTCAAGAGCGTGAGTCCCTCTGTCTTTAGTCAAACATTTAAAGTTTTATACTGATTTGGCTCTACTAGCTCTGTCACTATGGCTCAATGCACTCGAGCATTCATACCGGGCTCGAAGATTTCGTCAAAGGTGGATAACGTGGTAACAGCTGGTTCTGCGTAGACACAAAAACGATGCCGTCTAGAGCTGAAACAATTGAGTAGCCTTCTCCTGATTCTGTTGCTTGTATATTGCGTACTGTCAATTCAAATTTAGCATCTGAAGGTCTACCTGTAGGGGATTATAGCTCTTGATCCCAAGCTGCCAGCTTGTCCTCTAATTTCATGCACGTCATGGTATCTCACGCTGCTTCGCTGAGCTTCCTTGCAGTCAAAAAACCGGCGTGCGTCTCAATAGTGTTTTTACGCAGCACTTAGTGTCGTTCTACTATGGCTTGTCACTGAATAGATTGAAATCTAACAATACTATGATGTAGCTAGGCGATGTGCGAGACTTAAAACCGCTGGTATGTTTCTGCTAGTTGGTCATTAACTTCAGAGAAGTAACCGCCAGGTTTATGTAACGTGCTCTAAAGTTTAGCCAAACACAACCTAAGATCACGTGGACGCTACCTGACTTGAAATCTGCCCCGTCGCTTGGACAACTTCGGACACTAGAATTACGGGTACCTACGTAACTACTTCGCTAGAGATACCGGGCAACTAATATTTAAAGGAGAACCGCTTGATATATGATTGTTTTAAATAGGACTTTGTCTGAACGAGTCTTTGGAGTTCCCGAGCTAGCTCATATGATCTGTGCTATAGCTGATCAACAACAAAACTGTGCTCGCCTCTTGCGAGTAAATCGCTCTCTCTTCTTATGTGCCCGAGCCTTTGTCTGGAAGCATGTCCCTGGTGCTATATATTTGTTGAGCCGATCAACACAGTTCCACATCCTGAACTTCGTCGCTTTGCTACCTTGCTTCCTCGATTGAGCTTCTTAGTACTCTGTGAGGTTGATTTTGACGAAATCGATACTAGTGCTGGTAGCACAGACTTTGAGAGGGTACCCAATTCATCTCAGGCTCCTGTACGCTTTCAATGCACCTTCAATATCCCGCAGCTCGAAGATGAAGATGAGATTATAGCACGGTGCGCCCTTGAACGTTTTCAGCTCTAATAAGCCACCAACATGCTTGAGCAGGTATCTGTACGCACTGTGGCCAAACGTGGTGACTGAGGAGGAACTTTTTGAAGACGGCGAGGGCAATCTTATCAGACTTCGCCATGAGGCCATGGCTGCCGAAGATATAAACCGCGCTTTGACTGAGCTGAGACGCTCCTTGGCTTAAGGCTTTATATATGCGGCCACGGTAATCATTACACTAGGATCTTCACTTTACAGTAATTTTGACCGATGGTCATGATATTGTATAATAAGTATATTCATCCCAAATCCTGGTACCATGCTTGGAGAATGGATGGTATCGCGGCCCTACACCATGCTGAGCTGCTTCTAGCATTTTAAACAGGTGACCAAGCCAAGCTAACGAGCAGTCGATCTTTGAGATGGAGCAGCATTGTTATAGCATACTTGAACCGACTAATGTGTATGTCTTATTAGCCGTGCTGAGCGAAGATGTAGTTCTTAAAGTGAGCCACTTGAATTGCTGTTTATTTAGCCGTAATCAGAATATTCTTAAGTCAAAGACAGCATGGAACCGACCTCGCAACTCTCTCGAAGCGCCGGTCTACTCCTTCGTGCCGACACTCTATTCAGGAAAGAGGGGCCGTTGAAACCGTGCTACTATCCGGGTTTTGTTAACACCACCTTTGAAAGCCTCGATGGGTTTACGTTCGATGATAGCTCTCCCTACGTTCAAGAAACAAATATGGACCAATACGAACGAGACCTTGAAACAGAGAGCATTGTAAAACGGATGCTGCTCGAGCTAGGTATGCCCGACGTCACACATATTGAGCTTCAGGTTCTGCGGGATAGATTCCTGTGTGAGAGGTGCTCGGACAGAAAGCCTAAAAAGTGGACGAAGATGGTAAGTTCATATGCATAAAGTTATTGCCAGTCACTTACGAAGAACAAGTATAGGTAGGCCACTACATGGAAGAACTCGCATATTGGGATTATCGAAACTATAACGCCCGCGATCTCATCGTTTGCCACTTCATCTTGGTTTAGCATCCACATTCGTTAGAACCAATCACTGAATCTAAGCCCCTAGTACGACTTATAGCACACGACGGGGCTGCTCAGTTGAAGACGATTGCAGAAGCCGAAGAACGGAAGGCCCAGCCATACTGCTACCTGCGTGCCGTAACCGGCAGGCGAAACCTACGAATGAGCTCGAATCGCATGCTAGCACATATGCAAGAAGTGTAAGTCGGGATGTCTTTGATCAATTCGCCCATGAAACTAACTGTAGTTCTAGGCATGGTGTTACAGAGCCAGCCCATGGAGTGTATTGCGGAAACAATCCATATGAGGCTCCCGAAGATAGATGGTGCAAAGAGTGGGGCGCGTTCCACGACGCCCGTAAGGCCGGGGCTGGGTCTTCGGCGTCAGGGTCGTGAAGTCGGCATTTGTTCCGAGTTTGTTCCCAGCACATGCACAAACCCAGCCATTACTTGGACTTTTTTGTAGCACATTTTCTTTCTCCTTGTACGGTATCGATGGTACGAAGCGATCTGGCAAGATAAGTTTTGATTATATGCAGTCTGACGCCGTTCTCCTGGCACGTGACCAGACTAGGTCAGGTGATCTGAGAACCCCTATTCGCTCCAGAGTTAAACGTCAATTGCTCAACGACAGTTTGACCAAAACTTTATCTCAGCGGTAGGTACCACTCACTTTCTACTTTTGCTCCTGCTGCTAATGTTCTGCCTGCTAAGTAATTCGAAGATTAGCTTATCAGCGGTACTGGCGACTATGCAGAACAAAGCTGGTGAGTTTGACCCAAGGTTGTGTTTTTCTATAGCTAAACGGACTCTTTCGGATACACCAGAGTCAAAACGTGCGTACATATTGGCTATTTATGATGCTATGCGGGCTAACAGCTGTATCCTATCGGAACAGAGAGCGGCCAATTAATTCCAGGCCATCCGCCTAATCAGGATAATACGCCAGTTCAGAGTAAGAAGCGCCCACGCGCCGAGAAAACACCCATAAACTCGTCTGTCCGCAAGAAATATGTTCGGGGAAAGCAGGGTGGACTAAAGGGTTTGATGAATATGCCATTGGACATATTTACGGAGGTAAGTATGATATCTAATTAGCTATCTCTTAGTTGAATTGACAAACAGTGCCTACCTATTCAGATTGCCTGTCTCCTTAGCCCAGGGGACCTCGTTTCCCTTGCACGATCGGGCAAATGCTTCCGCCACATGTTACTCCAGCGCTCGGCCGTACAAATGTGGCGCCGCGCGGGGAGCAACGTGCCTGGATTGCCGCCTTGCCCGCCTCACATGTGCGAACCACAGTATGCTACGCTCATCTTTTCGAAGCATTGTACAGTAAGCTCCGGTCATATTAGTATTTATGAAAAGTGGGTCTTACTATTGGCTAGTTGTGTGGAGCAAGCGCGACGGCAAAACCAGATCCACACTTGTGTGTTAGACTTTGCTCTTCATGCCGAGATACCAAGTAAGCCCGAGTATCATGAACTTCTAACACATCTAATTCGCACTTTAGACTCGAGGAACTAGACTCAGAATATGACTCAGTGGTCGAGCTCGTCTCTTTCACTACTCGTTCGTTGCTATACTCAGTCTCGTTATACCTACTTGAACTGTTGCTCTTAGGTATCCGCCCTAAACGGAGCAAATCTCAACCCCGGGCTTCGAAGAACTCAGTGTTCAGCCTTCGACATGAAGTTGAAGAGGTTTATCGGAAGCAGAAGGAGTTTCGTAACGCTGGTGATGAGAAAGGACTATCACAGTGGGAGAACGACCGTCGGGCAGTGTTATTAGCGAGGGCTCAGGTTAGTCCTCCATAGACGGTGACGTTGATCTCGCTTACTGAGCCACATGAAGCACGCGATTCAGCTTGGACTTTATCTCGTTCAGACGGACCACTCTCGTGAAGAAGAATTGGAGACTATGCGGAAGCAAAGGAAAGAAAGGCAAGTTTGATTAGGACTTATGGTTAGGCAAACTTGATTGTTTGCGTTTAGCATCAAGGAGCGCCTGAAAGCCCTGGGCTGGACTGAAGAAGACATGGCTTTTCGCGGCGTTGAAGGCAAACCGTGGCACGCGCTAGTATACGTCCCGAAGCCACTTACAGACCGGAGTAAGTATTGAATTATGTTTTGTTCACACAGCTGATTCAGACGCCCGGAATGTCCAGTCTGGAGTAATCTCCTACCCAAGCTGATACCAATGCTGGGTGAAAACCGCGAGCGGAATCTGGAATATGGCAGAAAGGCGCGGCGGATTGAGCGACGCACACGCGTCGACCAATTCTTGATTTCGATGCGGTATACTGCACACCCATTCGAGTCTATCCTAGCGGCTCTTGGAGTTGGGGTTCCGCCCCCTCCCGATCTGGCTGGACTAACGCCCATACGTATGACCGTGGCTATTTACCAAAGCCGCGTCGAAATTGCTAACCCATTTCCGAAAACGCACACCATGCTCAAGTGGGACGGCCTAAAAGACCTTAGTGAGGTGGAGATGCCCATCGAAGAAGTGGCGGCGAAACTCGTGGAACGAACGCCTCAAATCTCTGAGAAGGTCATGGAATGGAGAAATACAGTCGAACGGCGTCTTGCTGAGAAGCTCGAGTCGGAAGCTGGTGGTTCCCAGGGAGAGGTCGTTCTCAAAGTAAGTTTTTTGGTGATGATAAAGGCGCGTTGACTAAACTCAACGAAATTGGTGCCAGGTTAAAGGTAGCACGGAATCAACAGCCCATCTCTCGAAAGACGCTCGTCTGCTGCTTCGCGCTGACTGTGTATTCAAGCGGAGCGAGCTTGGAAAGGGTCGTTATTTATCTTACAGAGAACAACCGCCCTGCTACTACCCGGATTTTGTTTCTCCATACGACCACACTCTCAATGAGCGCATACACGTCTCTTATCAGGACGCCGACCAAGAAATCAAATTGGACCAATACGTACGAGATGTTGAAACGGAGAAAATCGCAAAAGCCCTGCTTGGACAACTTGGGATGCCGGACGTTGCTTGGGTCGAACTCAAGACTATGAAGGATAGGTTCCAGTGTGGGAGGTGCCTAGACAAAAGGTCTCGAACGTGGAGATCATTAGTACGCTTTATGCTCGTAATCTTCAACCGACCCTCACTGATTTAGGGTGCTTTTAGGTGATCCATTACATCACGGTGCTCAAGACCTGGGACAAAGAAAAAGATACTAAGGGCGAACATTCCACTCGTTATTCGGTCGTGTTTCGAAATGTTCATGACCTGGAACCGAATGGGCATCCAAAGCCGCTGGCGCGGCTTCTATCCGAGGAGGATGCTGCAGAGATGACGATTCCCACAGGCACCATCCTCGGTGATCCTCTTCCTGGTTACCCAATCTGTTTTCTTTGCAAAGCCACTGGGAGATCCGAGGTTCAACTGAGTCGGGACGATATGCTGGAGCACATGCAAGATGCGTGAGTATTGTATTACCAGCGCTTCAACAAGAAGATGCTAACATAGTACCCAGGCATAACGTTGTTGAGGCGGCTGAAGAAGTACATTACGGGTCAAATTTTTCTTGGGCTTCTCTGAGCGGCCGATGGAGCGAGGTGTGGGATGCACATCAGGAGTCACACAGACCTGAAAGTGCGGCTGTATCAGCACTTCCCACAGTGGAGCTAGCATAGCTCGCGAACTCAAAAACTTGGTCAGCTCGCCCTCTATAACGTTTCTGTATTTTGTGTGCTGCGTCATGCACACATGCGTCCAGTTACTTGACATGTAAACCGGATACGCCGAATGCTAATCCTAGCAGTTCGGCTGCTAGTTGCGTTAAATCAACCTAAATAGATAAACTATAGTCGGCCATGAGTTTGAATTGGCTTGTGCTGATTACGATTGCCACCAGCTTCGCCTGTAGTACATCGGAATCAAACGACGCATGATTATCAGTCTGAGCTGTCTCATTGATTGTAGTAGCTCGATATCTCTTAAAAGCTTCAGCAGAATATAGGCGATCCTATCGATAGATGAATGGATGCCTAGGTCGTTGATCTTGGAACTTGAAAGTATCAGCCAAACTAGTATCAATAAACCCCATCAATCTCGTATTTGGCACCTGCAACTAACTTTGTTCGACGACAAGCCCGACTCAAACCGTAAGCAATTATAAATTGAGTTGTTCAAGAATTTTGCCTACTTTTCTCCTTGGCAATGCTAGGGATTTAGGCTAGTCATTCACCGCAATGAAAATAGAAGATGGTGGTAAGCGTCTCCTACTTCAAGTTCCCGCTCGTTTCTCAATTTGGGGTTGCGAATATGCTTAATACAAAAGGCGATCACGGTGGGCTGCATTTTACTTTGAATAACTCATAAACTATGTATTCAAGCGTGTTTCTCAGCCAAACTTATGGAAACGCGAAGCAAGCCGACCTCTGATCATAGCTCACCCAAGCCTGCAGCTAAGGAGCGTACTTACCCGATACAACAGTTATCCGAATCATCTAAAAAACGTGTTCGACGCGGGAAAGGTAGTCTTAAAACCCTGATGCAGATGCCAATCGAAGTTTTTGCCGAGGTTAGTTATACTCGATTTTTCGAATGTCGGTATGTACGTTTACCAAGGTCCCCTGAACCACCACATAGATTGCTCGCCACCTGAATCCTGGTGATTTAATCGCGCTTTCAAGATCGACCAAGAATTTCCGGAAAGTCTTGCTCCAACGTTCGGCCATTCAGCTATGGCGTCGCGCAGAAAGTAATGTGCCTGAGCTGCCTCCCTGCCTACCCGGCATGTGCGAACCGCAGTATGCGGCGCTTTTATTCTCCGATCACTGTACTGTGAGTAATCGTTGTAGTTATGAAGGTATATTGGATTGATTCTGACACACGGTTAGTTATGTGGCTCAAGCACGACAGCAAGGCCTGACGCGTACTTGCGTGTTAGGCTTTGCGTAACATGTCAGAGCAATGAGTATGTCTGGTGTTCTAAACTGCTGAACTCACTTGTAAAGTACACAATAGACTTATAGATATAGAGCCACTCGATTCTCACAGGATATTGAGCAAAACCCTACTAGATTACTCCCCTTGTAAGTTGTTCCACTCGAGTTTGAAATACTTGCTCAAGCGCTCGTTTACAGCTATCCTATCTGAAGAAGATCTTGGAGATGAAGAATCCGAAGATGAAGAATCTGAATCTGAAGACCGTCATCAACAAATCCTCAGCTTGAGGCGGGACGTCGACAATGTGCTTGAAAGACTACAACGTTTCCGAGATTCTTGGGATTATCCAGCAATACTCGAATGGGCGGAAGCCCGTCGTACTACCGTGTCGCAGAGGCGCAGGGTAGGCCAAGCGATTCTACATTTGTATCCCGGTTGTACTGATTCTATATCAGGATGCGGCGCCACTCGCACGTTACCTCGATTCATTGAACAAGGCTCGCGAAGAAGAACTAAGTAAACTGAAACAGCAACGGCAAGAGATGTACGTAACACCGCAAACCGTGATACTTTTTTTAAGTCTTTGACCTGTTTGCCATAGTGTCATGGAACGCTTAAAAGCCATCGGATGGACGGACGAGGATATGGACTTCCATGAATCGGGCGAGTTGTTATGGTCTACGGTCATGGATGTCGCACAGCCGTTGACAGAACAAAGTATGTCTTATCTGATATCACAAATATCGAACTAGACTAATTTGCGTGTTGTTCAGCTTGGGACGACATACTACCCGAGTTGAACCGGTTGTTGGAGGAAAACCGCGAGCGACACAACGCGCAGGCCCGGCGGCTTGGGCGCTGTCACCGCGTGGATCAATTTCTTCAGGAGATTGAAAGCGCTCAGCGTCCTCTAAGATCTATATTCGAGTTTCTCGGTGTTCGGCAATTCTCCAATTGGGACGATCCATTTAGTTCGAACAATTTGTCTGATACCGTGATGTTCGGAATCCCATTTCCAAGCACTGGCATCGCACTCAAATGGGACTGTCTTGCCGACCTAAGTGAGAGGGAGATTACGATTGACGAAGTGAGCGTAGAGCTTGACGCACGCAGAAGTTGGATCGAGAGTAAGATTTTGGAATGGAGAGCGGATATCGAGCGACGGCTGGTGAGGAGATTCAATGACGGAGCCCGGAGGCTCGATGATACAGGTGTCACCCTGACAGTGAGCTCGTTCCATTTTGCGCGCGGATATGGTTCTGACATTGCTTGAGCTAGGTTGGAGGAAGCACCGAGCTGACCGCTCACCTATCTGGAGACCAACGTCTGTTGCTGCGAGCGGATACAATATTCACGGAACCTAATGTCCCTTCTCGGGTCTACATCGGTGGATGGCATAAACCCCAAGATCGGAGTCTGCCTTACTACTATCCATCACTGGAGTTCGATCTTGGGGAGGTGTATTTGTCCGACTCAGCACCCGAAGATATAGAGCAGGATATTTATTTCAGTCAATACCAACGACATACCAAGATGGAGGAAGTTGTGAAACCTTTACTAAACGACCTCGGTATGCCGGATGTAGCCCGTATAGAGCTCAAAGTCATGAAACCGAGATTCGTATGTGGGAGATGTGTGGGCAAGAGACCACTATCTTGGGACCATATGGTGCGTTCTCTTGATGTGGCGACACTGGTTGGCTGAAAGTATTTGATACAGGTAGATCATTTTATGGCTGAGCTTGAGTATTGGAACGAATATAAAGACCGGAACACTTTGCATCCAATCCGGCATCCCATCGTATACAAGAACGTGCATGACCTTGAAGCCAAAAATAATCCCAAGCGGCTAGTCGAGCTTATTACAGAACAGGAAGCCCACAGTCTACTACATCAGCCCTACGACCCGAGTCTTCTCTATTCGTTTTGCCTGATTTGCCATGCAAAGGGAAGGAAGTACCGCCAATTAAATCCAGATGAAATGGCAATGCACCAGCGAGATGTGTAAGCGTACCTGTTGCTTGTTCTTTAATGCACGCAGTACTAACTGCGCGCCAAAGGCACGACGTTTCTCAGCCCGTTGAAGGAGTTCATTATGGACCGCACGAAAGTACTACTGATTTTCTCAGTGGCGCATGGCACAAAAGGTGGGATACGTTTCATGACGGGCAAATGGTGCATGGGTATGTAGCAGCCTCTTGACTTCAGTCGCCTACATCGCATTCCTCAGACATGGCCATTTTTTCAATACTGTAATCACACTCAACTAGGCAACCTGTTTGGATTTACTAGAATGGGCGTTTAAACTATTCTTTTTCCTTTGCTTCGGGAGAAGGAGGTGGACGCTCTCTCTCGGCTCCGCTATGTACACACCAACTGTTTCTTGCTCCAAGATACACCTTACAGGAAGTTCTCGGCCAATTAACATATCAACGAAACCGTGAAGAAACGCATACAGCTGCATAGCCACTGATTGCATAATTGCGCCACAGGAAACTAGCTCGTGATTTGATCACCTCTCTTGGTCCACTTCGATGATCTACAATGTCCTCGGCGATGCACAATTCTGGACCATAAGTGCGATTTCTGAATACTCATCATATGTCTTGTTTCTGACGATTCTCATGTACAGCGGTTCAATTTTCGATACTCCATCCAGTTCGACCCAAGTTACAGATTTGGGTAAATTTATACGTTTAATCTTTTATACGTCGTTAAACTTAACCCCGAATCTGTTATGGAAGACGACAATACTGGTAGGTTGTTGATACAACCTGAGCGAATCGGGCTTAGTGTATATACTAGATGAAGTTCAAGATGAGCAGAGGAGTCAGTTTCTGGAGAGAATTCTGAGGTCGATCATGCCAACGATGGGATTGGTTCTATAATGCTCAAGAGTCCGGGTCGACACCAAAGTGGTTACCGTCTTCCCCTTCATTGGATTACTTTTGAAGCTTATGCTACTTGTGTTTCGCAATATAATCGCGAAATGAGTTCTACTCAAGTCCTGCTGTGAATCACAAATATAGATTATTGCTTATTCGTACAAGTGCTGCTTTACAACACAGTCTTACTCTTGGCTTGTAGTGGGCATAACGGCTTCCACGGTTTGATTGAGCTAGGCTGACGAGTGGTCGACTCTGGGACAAGGCAGCGTTGTCGCAACATATTTAGTACAACTAATGTGCGTATTGTGCAGGTCCCGTTGACAGAAACTGACTAGGCTAGCTAAATAACAATCCATGGTAACCTGCGTTGAGATTACTGTGGTATTCCCAAGTTGGTTGCGGGTCCGTGTATGTTTCAGCTCTGGTACTGTACAGTTCCATCCCAGTGGTTTGAACTTTGACTCAAAGTTCAAACTAGGGCCCTGCATGGGCCGCCCGCGGGTACCCGGCGCCTGCCCGGCGCTTCTTTTTGTTACAAAATGCTAAGGGTTACTCAACACAATCTCCATACTTTTCATATGGAGTCCGGGAGAAAGCAACGGGAAGCAGTTTAATTGCTGCTTTGAGCATATAACACGCTTTTACGAGAGCTTTCAATGAGCTGGCCCGTAGAGCAGGCCGTTCATGGTGGCTAAGCATAGGCGCTGAGCAGCTCTTTTTGTAGCGGTAACTGCCCACGGGCGGCCCATGCGGGGCCCTAACTTTGACGCGTTGCTCACGTAATCGGATGATCCTCGTCCGAACCCCAATCGAACCCCCACATTGTACCTGAGCTGCAACGTTCAACTTTATCGGCAATGGTCTCTACTAGGAGGTAAGTTAGGTGTCACAATTCTTTTTCTGTGGAAGTCTTATTAAAATTCACTACAACCAGATTAAAGCGTGATCTTGTGTCTGCGGTAACCAAGGAAAATACTGGTGAGACTTGTGCGAGTTTTAGTTACTCTGAGCTCAGCTTAAACATTCAGACATTTCCGAGAGGGAGAAACGTGTACCTGGCAAATTTGATTTCATTTTCTGTAACTTCGGGCAAGTTGATCGTTTTCGGGTCTGTAGAGAGTGACGAGTCGGTTGGCGGGGATAGTTTGTCTGAGGGAGATGATATCCCGGCTCGCAGCAAGAAGCGTGCGCGTCGCCAGAAAACAGTAACAAATACAAATCGCAAGAAGTACGTTCGAGGCAAGCAGGGCGGACTCAAGGGGCTGATGAAGTTGCCACTCGAGACATTTACCGAGGTAGGACCGGTGGCCTCTAACTTGCCCCTTTCGATTCAGCTCAAAACCAGGTTCTAATTCTCTGTATAACGTTGGCAGATTGCATATCTACTTAACCCTGGCGACCTGCTCTCGCTCGCTCGGTCCAGCAAATTCTTCCGAGACGTGCTACTTAGGCGTTCGGTCGTGCAGGTATGGCAATGCGCCGAGAATCGGGTGCCTGGATTACCGCCCTGCCCGCCTGATATGTGTGAGCCTCAGTATGCTGCACTTCTGTTCTCAAAGTACTGTACTGTGGGTGATTCGTGGGTTTGTTGAGGAGGGAGCTGAGACTAATGCGATGTGCTAGTTGTGTGGCGCAAGTGCGACAGCTCGGCCTGATGTTTACTTGTCCGCTCGACTCTGTAGTTCGTGTCGAGATACTAAGTAAGCTCGTATTCTTATCGTTTTGGCGAGTTTGGTTAACGATATCCTTAACAGACTCCAGGAACTAAACCTAAGAGCCGTGAACCCTCCAGTTGACCCCGAACTAGTACACATCTCTACTCGTCAGTTTCTTTCCGTGATATTACACTCGTCACTCATATGCTTTCCTCCAGTGACTCGACCTAAGCGAGACAAGTCGGAACCTCGACTGTCTAGACATGCTGCTTTCAGCTTAAAGCACGAGTACGAAGAACTGTGCAAGAGGCGAGCTGATCTTCATCGTGTTAAAGACTGGCAAAAGCTGCGCGATTGGGAGGAGGAAAGACGGGTAGCGGTGGAAGCGAGGATCAAGGTGGGGTTTTTTGGACACATTTGGCTATCCTTCACCGACAATTTCAAACAGCATGCGAGGCTACTGAGGAACTACCTCGACGATGTTGAACTTGAACGCGAAGAAGATATGGACAACCTCAAGGAACAAAGGCGAGAGGCGTGAGTCTGTCTGAATTGTGAAATAGTTCGACTATTGACTATGTCCAGTATCGTTGGGCGCCTAACATCAGGAGGAAAGGCCGGGCTCAAAGGCTTCATTAGAGAGGTAAAGAGCACAGAAAGAGCCCAAAGAGCACTAGAGCATTATTTGAAATGCTCTTTGGGCTCTTTGTGACTCATTTTTTAGCTCTTTGGACTCATTAAACTCTTTAAAGAGTCTAAAGAGCCAATAGAGCATGCTCAAAATATTGAGCCAGAGGTTTTCTCAGATGAAGGGACTTGGGCTGGTCGGAAGAGGACATGACTTTTAGCAAACCCCATGTGAAGCCATGGAGTGCTCTCATTGATGTCCCAAAACCGCTCACTGACCGCAGTATGTAGCCGGATATTGTTGTGCGGTATGCGACTTACCTTTTGACTTTGTAGTTTGGACCAATATACTCCCGAAGTTAACTCGAATGCTTGAGGAGAACCAGGAGAGAAACATCATCTACGAGAAGAAGAAACAACGACTCAAACGCCGCGCACGGGTAGACAAGTTCTTAATGCACATGAAGTATACGTCACATCCCTTTGAGCCTGTTTTCGAAGCGCTCGGCGTCCCGATTCCACCTCCTCCCGACTTAGAGGATTGTTCGGGCATGTTTAGACTTTTTGCTCTAGCTGACGAGCGCCCGGAGACACCGAATCCGTTCCCAAAGCCCCAGACAGCGCTTGAGTGGGACTGTCTCCACGACCTGAGCGAGGTGGAGATGAGTATCGAGGAGGTAGAAACCAAGTTAGAGGAGCGCAAGGCTGAGATTGAGAGAAAGGCGCTAGAGTGGAGAACTTCGGTTGAGCGGCGGCTGGTCGAAATCTTTGAATCTGGGGCTGGGGAGGCCAGTGAGAACGTGGTTGTCAAAGTGAGTTGCTTGAATAGTTATCTTTGTTCTAATTAAAACTCGAATGTTGGTAGGTCAAGGATAGCACGGAACCGACCTCGCAGCTCCCTCGAAGCACTTGTTTACTCCTTCGTGCCGATACTTTATTCAAGGGAAAGGGGCCGAGGACACACCCATCTCGCTTGTGGTATCAAGCGCCGAAGCCGTGCTACTATCCGAACCTTGTTAGTTGCACCACCGATGGACTCGATGAATCTATGTCCAGACCTGGCTCTTACTACACTCCAGAAACGGATCTGGACCAATACATCCGAGACACTGAAGCGGAAGGCATTGTGAAGCGGTTGCTACTGGAGCTGGCTATGCCCGACGTCACGCATATCGAGCTTCAAGTTCTGCGAGCTAGGTTCATATGCGGGAGATGCGCGGACGGGAAACCTAGAACGTGGGCAGAGATGGCAAATTCATACATGCAACGTTATTACATACTACTTACGAAGAAAAAGTATAGGTAGGCCACTACATGGAAGAATTCATGTATTGGGACCTTCAAAACGTTGGCGCTCATAGCCTCTCCGTTCGTCATCTCGTCTTGGTTCAACATCCACATTCACTGGAACCAACAACCGATCCCAAGCCCTTAATACGACTTATGCCAGAAGACGAAGCTACACAGTTGAAGAAGGTCGCCGAAGCAGAAGAGCGAAAGGCCCGACCGTACTGTTACCTTTGTGAGGCGACCGGCAGACGTAACCAACGAATGACTTCGGATCGTATGTTGGCACATATGCAAGAAGTGTAAGTCTAGAATATTTCCGATTGATTCGTCCATGAGACCAACTGTAATTCTAGGCATGATGTTACGGAGCCAGTTCATGGAGTGTATTACGGAGCAGACGTTCATAGAGGTTCTGAAAATGCATGGCGGGAGGAGTGGGACGCGTTTCACGACGCTCGTGTGGATGGGGCCGGGTCTTCGGCGCCGTAGTCGTGAAGTTGGCATTCTTTATGAATTTGTTCCGAATATGTGCACAAGCTCAATTATTATAGAGTTTCTAGTTAATAGCGGCGTTCTCTCTTTTTTGTTTAGTAGTACTGGTTCTGACATGTGATGTAACAATGTTAATAGACGGTCCGAAATCCCCTAAATGCTCCCAATTCAAAGCCTGCATCGTTGCTCACGGCTCGGTGACGGTTGGAGATATTGAATACCGCAAGGAAAACAGAAAACATGGGCATTTAGAACATCGTATTGTTCTGTTTCAAGGGGGTTTTTGGTGCTGCTGTTCTGTTTTGTCGTGTACATATCGACCATTGTTTTCCCTAAGATCCTTCTTCTGGGCGTCACCAGTTAATTGATGTAGTCTCCCGAAATCAAGAGCATATATTCACAGGTGACATAGCCACTGACTACGTAGTTGCGCCACAAGGGTCGAGCTCGTGATCAATAGCCTCTTTCGAGCCAACCTTGATGATCTACCATGCCCCCAACAACGCGCAGTTTTAAGCCGTAAATACAGCAATTTTGGTGTACTCACTGCATTCCTCGTTTCTGACTTTTCTGTATAGTATTCCAGACTTTGATCTTCCATCCAGCCCGACCCAGGACACAGACCTTGGTACGTTTTTAGGTTCGGTCCTCGTTCCTGTGCTTAGCCTAGCCACAAATTTTGCTGAACAAGACGAAGAAATTGGTAGGCTATTGAAAAGTACCAGAAACATTACACTGATCACATATCTTAGACGAAGTTCAGGACGAGCCAGAGGAGCCTATCTCCGATGGGCTCTCAGGATGATGGGCCGCAAGTTCCGGCTAGAAAACGCACCCGCACTAGCGTAGAAAACTCTAAGCGTCCTCAGCGACATGTGCGAGGAAAACAGGGTATTCTGAAAGGCCTGATGCGTATGCCTATTGAAATATTCACCGAGGTCAGCGGGTTTTTGGATTCTGATTTCAGCGCTAATATGTACGATTGATATAGATTGCCTACCTACTAGCCCCAGGCGATTTGATTGCGCTCGCACGATCCAGTAAATTCCTCCGCGGGCTACTACTTCGACGATCGGCTATCCACATGTGGCGCCGCGCCGAGAGTAATGTGCCTGGGTTACCGGCTTGTCCATTTCACTTGTGCGAAGCACAGTACGCTGCACTAGTGTTCTCAAAGCACTGCACTGTAAGTCACGGAGGCTATTAAGGCACGTGAAATAGAGCTGGGCTGACTAGTGGCTAGCTCTGTGGGGCAAGTGCGACAGGCAAGCTTGATCCAGACTTGCATGCCAGGCTCTGTATAGCGTGCCGGGACACTCAGTAAGCACCATAGTCCTATCGATATGTTACCCTACTAGAGTGTTCTATAGACTCAAGGAGGTCGCTCCTTGGGGTCGTGACCCGGTGGTGGACAAAACTCTGGTCAACTACTCCTATGGTTAGTTTGCACCCCGGTTTTTACTTCACCTTCTTAAACCTTGTTTCACAGCTACCAAACCTAAGACAGAAAGGAAACGGCGATACGCCGAAAATCCCTTCTATAGCCTTAAGCACGAAATCGATGAAGTACGGAATAAACAGAAACAGTTGCAGAGCTCTAAAGACACGAAAAGACTTGCTAAGTAGGAGGAGTCTAGGCGCAGGCTAGTGTTAGCAAGGTACAAGGTGAGTTACTTCGTCGAGTTATCTCATTATGCCTGCTAACGGTACGCCCAAGCATGCTAACCGCCTTGCACAATATCTTGAATCTCTAGATAAATCTTGTGGAGAGGAGCTGAGCAACCTAAAGCAACAGAGAAAAGAAGTGTGAGCTTATTTGATGATCTGAGATACTACAATATTAACCCGTTTGGTGAAGCATCGTGGAACGTCTCAAGGAGTTGGACTGGACAGCCGAAGATATGAAGTTCTCCAATCCTTACGCGAAGCCTTGGCGCGCGCTCGTTGATGCTCCAAAGCCACTTACAGAGCGTAGTATGTATCAAAACACTCGTGCATAGTGACCTAGCTAACCTCTACTTTATAGTTTGGAGGAACATACTTCCAAAGCTGACATTGCTGCTGGAGGAGAACCGCGAGCGCCACATCTCACACGGCATAATGGTCCGACGACTCAAACGTCGAAGAATTGTCCATGAAGTTCTTAGGAAAATGCTAAATACTGAACGTCCGCTGGAGTTCATTGTCAGTGCCCTTGGGGCAGAGCTTCCACCACCTCCAGGGCCGGGTGGCATCTCGTCCGACTTATCCGATTCATCTGATTCGCCTGATCCGGACGATTTCCTACGATATTTCGAGCTTGGAAACCCGTTCCCAAACACCAGCCTCGCACTCACTTGGGATTGCCTCGTAGACTTCGATGAGGAGGAGATCCCTGTCAATGAGCTCAAAGCTGAGCTTGAAGCGCGAACTGACCAGGTTAGACAAAAGGTGCAAGAGTGGAGAGTTGGCATCGAGCGCCAACTTGCAGAACAGTACGAGAGCGGGGTCGAAAACGCACAGGAGAACATAACTGTTACCGTGAGCATTTCTCGTGCTGCCACCCGATACGATCTCTAACAACATAGACTAGGTTGGTGGTAGCACCGAGCTTACAGCCCATCTTTCGCGGGATTTGCGTTTACTTCTTCGTGCCGATACGGTATTCAAGGAAATTAGGTCTCTTCGCCCCAATATCAGATCTCTACTGGGCCTCCTATCGCCTGAGGAATCACCTTATTTCTATCCAGACTTGGTGTCTGATAGACGAGAACTCTTTGTCGAGAGCGAACACCTAGCTGAATATAGGTTTCGCCCCGCCCATGACGTCGAATTGGTTAGCTACCGGCGGGATCCTGAAATTGAAAGGATTATCAAAGAGCTCTTATGGAGTCTCGGGATGCCGGATGTTACTCGAATCGAGCTCCAGGTTCTTGGTGCTAGGTTCACGTGCGGGCGGTGCCTTGATAAGAGACCCAAATCCTGGGATAGAACGGTACGTAGTTAACATGTGGAGCTGCCGTCGTTCCAGATTGGCTGAAGCTGTGTACAGGTCAAACACTATATTAGGGTAGCTAAGCTCTGGGAAATTCTGAAAGACAAACAAGGCAAACATCCTACTCGTCATCCGGTCGTATATCAAAACGTCCATGATTTTGAATGGACGGAGAACACAAAGCCACCAGTACGACTGCTCACACCAGAGGAGGCCACCAATTCAGCCAAACCTCCGACTTCGTTGAGACTAACTTCGCCAACCTGTTTGCCCTGCGAAGGTACTGGAAGGCAGGTTTTACACCTCGAGATGGCGGATATGCTGGTGCATCTACAAGATGTGTAAGTCTAGAATCGATCCGGCCACACGCATACATAGCTGACTATTGTTTAAGTCACGATGTTGAGGACCCAGTTCGAGGCATACACTATGGGAACTTGGACCTCGGTAGTCCCAATCCCGAATGGCATCAACGGTGGGATTGGTACTATGATGCGCAAGAGTCTGGGTCAACGCCAAAGTGGCTGCCGTCTTCCCCCTCGTCAGATGACTTTTGAGATGTGTGCAACTTGCTCGTTAACTATCGTTGCCAAACAAATGCTTGGTTTTCCGTTGTAGAAATTTATAAATACAAACTGATGCTGAATTGTGCACAAACCTTTGTTTGATACCAAAAATTTGTTATTTTCAACTGATGTTTGAGGCTTGCTAACTTAAATCTTGGATGAATCAGAGTTTCACATTCATCCGCATACATTGATTACGTACTTGCCATTAACACAGCCAAACACAAGGTCTACCTGATTATGTAACGCCACCTCAGGCGGAGTTTCGTTTACACCACCGCCACGGAGTTAACTTTGACCACCATGGCGGGTTCTAGCAACGGGTTGCAACCGTAAGCTCACCGTCCTATCTCACGTACCCGAATAACTGCATTATTCTAACCTTTCGCCGATCCTCAGTGATTCAGATATCCATCTACCGACTGCTGCTGAGGTTACAGACGGCGGTAAGGCTGACTCATTTCTAGTATGACCGAATACATTGAGCCCATAAAGTAGATGAACGCGAGAAAGAGCAAACAGAATCAGTGGCTACTAACGATTCAGCTGGGCGAGACGACTCACCGGCTCCAAACAAGAAGCGGACCCGTCGCAGCACCACAGACGCCGGACTTCAGAAGAGAGTCCGCGGTAGACTGGGAAGCTTGAAAGGCTTGATGAAGATGCCGATAGAAATATTCACTCAGGTGGGCCAGCTTGCTCGCCTTCTTTCCCCTGAGCTTAACGTGGGTGGTATTTGCCACAGATTGCGTATCTTCTTAGCCCTGGCGACCTCATTGCAGTTTCGTGGTCTAGCAAATTCTTTAGGAACATGCTACTCCAACGCTCGGCCCTAAAGATGTGGCAACATGCGGAAAGTAATGTACCTGGTTTGCCGCCTTGTCCCGTCGGAATGTCCGAACCGCAGTATGCGGCGCTCGTATTTACAAAGTACTGCACCGTGAGTGAATTATCATACCCGAAGGTGAACGGACGCTGATTATTGATCAGCTATGCGGCGCAAGTGCGACAGCTAAGCCTTATCCACGCCTACACGTCCGGCTCTGTCCTTCGTGTCGCAAAGATGAGTATGTAACACAATTTTTTCATCAGCGAAGGCCACTTTTAATGTGCAACCCAGACTTAAGGAGATAGTGAGATGGCAACGTCCTAGGGAGGTTGACGGAACTCTTGTCAATCAATCCACTTGTTCGTCGTTTGCTTTCCCTCATGTCTCACGCCCTAGCGCCTAATGCCGAGTCTTTTTATAGGTGCGAATCTCAAACCGGAGAAGTCTCGAGGTTACGGTGTAAAGCCATGCTTTGCCCTAAAAAGGACGATTGCGGAGGTAATAAGTAAGCAGCAAGAGTTCAAAGCTATTGAAGATGCAGCTAGACTAGCCCAATGGGAAAACGAGAGGCGTAAACTAGTGGAAGCAAGACGTAAGGTATGCAATTCTATTATGCTCGAGACTCTAGTGCCTCAACAATTATGTTGGGAAGCATGGTGACCAGCTTCACACGTACCTGGAGTCCGTTCAGAAGTCTAGGGGGGATGAGCTCGATAGCATAAAACAGCAAAGGAGAGATGCGTGAGTGCATTTACACTTGCATATAGTTTACATCAGCATAAACCGCGTCCAGTATCACCGAACGTTTGAAAGTACTGGGCTGGTCAGACGAGGATTTCAAGTTTGCGTTCGGTGACAAAAAGCAATGGCACGCACTCGTAGAAGTCTCGAAGCCACTTACGGAACGGAGTGAGTTTCGTCAACTATTAATAAATACAACAAACTAATTGGCTGTCTAGTTTGGGGCAACTTACTGCCGAAGCTGATCCCACTGTTGGAGGATAACCGCGAGAGGAAGACTGCATTCGACAAAAGAGAGCGAAGAAGTATACGTCGACGCCGAGTGCACTCGTACCTACAGGAACTGCAACACACTGGCCACCCACTGGAACATATTGTCGCTGCTTTCAGAGATGAACTTGCGACTTCGTCCGAGCTAGACGAGTTCACACTTCGTATTTATGGTGGACTCCGCGAGCTATACGACTATAGATTGAAGGATTTCTTACCGAACACACGCCTAGCCCTTGACTGGGACTGCTTGGCCGACCTGAGCGATAGGGAGATTACGATAGAAGAAGTGGAGGCAGAGCTCAAAGCACGAAAGGCTCAGATTGAGCAAAAGCTGCTTGAGTGGAGAGCTGGCGTTGAGCAGAAGCTTGTGGAAAGGTTCCAGGACGGGGCTGAAGTGACCGATACAGATGTGATACTAACGGTGAGCATATTTTATCTACCTGCTTCGTCTTTGATATAAACTTGTGCACGGCATGTAAGGTCAAGGGAAGTACCGAACTCACACAGAATATTTCGCGGGGCCTACGTTTACTTCTCCGGGCCGACACGGTATTCGAGCGTAAAAACCCTGAGGATACTGGTATACGACAACCGGAGCTGGAGGACATCCCCCGTTACTATCCCCGTTTAATCGCCATGCTCTACGAAGGCTTCTATGAGAATCCGTGGTCGCCGCCTGAGTCTACTGCCTCGCGTGCAAGTCAAGACATCGATCTCACTAAATTTCGACGGAATACCAAGATTGAAGGCATTGTGAAGTCACTGTTGGTGGACCTTGGGATGCCAAACGTCACTCGCCTCGAACTCCAGGTTATGAAGTCGAGGTTTGTGTGTGGCAGATGTATTGATAAGACACCCAAAACCTGGGATGAAGTGGTACGTCGAGTGGAAGCGGCGATGCTTGTTGGGTGTGTAGGCTTAATTTTCTGCAGGTGAGCCATTACGCCGAGCAACCCAAGATCTGGGAGTTGTTCAAAGACAAACAGCTGAGCTGTCCTGTCCGTTATCCTATTGAGTTCCAAGACGTGCACGATCTCGAATCGACAACCAACTCGAAGCCGTTGGTACGACTGCTTACGACACAAGAAGTCGAAGACTTAGGCAAGCTCAAGAACGACCCTCTAGCGGACCGGCGTAAATGCTATTTGTGTCGAGTAACGGGAAGAGCGAGCTGTTGGCTCGATGGAGACGACATGAAGATGCATCTGCTAGACGTGTTAGTGAACATTTACTCATTTTGATCGATTTAATGCTTATTGTTTCTTAAGGCATGGTGTTATCAACTCATTGGAGGGCATACACTATTATAGATTGGATCATGGAGTTTTCACCGAAGAATGGGCTGAAATGTGGGATGCGTTTCACGACTCTCAGTCGTCTGAACCGGGAATCTCGATTTCGTTATGAGATTCTTTCTATAGAAAACAGGCCTAACTCCAATCGATAGCTCAATCTGTTGGCTACAACCTAACTTTTCGTTTCTCTTATGAATTATGTTCTATGTATGCTGCTCTCTGAAGCGCAGTTGTTGTTCGTGTCTTTTGTAACAATAGAACAACTCATATATTGAGCGGCACCAACCCTGACTCATGAGTAGCTCGATCCCTGATCTCCACAGTTATTGTGATTCTGTGTTGGACGCATCGTTATCAAGAGGCACACCTTGAGGGTGACCCTCACGCAATTTGAAATTTCGTGATGCAACTCATCAAGCTTTGTTCTCACCAACCACAGCAGCACACGTCAACATTCGCTGTCCCGCCTTTCTCAAATGATTAACTTGAAGAAGAGCCCTCTCAGCGGCTCTCCTATCTCGAGGAAGTAGATACGTATATGACTATAAGGATTTCTTTTTTCTTGTGGGCTCTAGTGCTCTGTAGAACTACGAGCTGAAAAGATCGTTTCTGGCAGCACAGAACACCTCATCTTGTCGTTCAGCACTGGTCTTGAATTCCTCTTAGTACTGTCTACATCGACTACAGCATTTAATCTCCTTCTTACGGTCTTGAGTGTCTAGCTGCGCAGCCCGATCCACTAGCCTAGTTCACCAATACACACGTCAGTCTACTCGTCGACTGCTTATTCTGGGCTTCTTACGCTTTGACCTTGTTATTTTCGGCATCACTCCTGCCTCTCCGCCATAGTTTTGTTTCTGCCTTTGTGAGCTAGGGCGCGTGTAGTGTCTATAATCCACCTTGACCTGGAATGCCTCTGCTCGTCCGCTTGAAGTCCTAATAATGTATAAATTCCTCGTTCAAATCCATAGAGTGGTACCTTATGTCCACCTTGGCCTGCCCACCTCGTTAGTGTACCCTAAGAGTGAGGTTGGATAAACGTTGACAATGCGGTTGGTATGTCCTGCTTATCTACCGATTACACAACGTTTCAGCCGCCTATACGATGGAGATATATGATATTTCATGTCTGAGAAATTTGCCAAGCCGAGTCCATGCATGATTGCGAAGTTCGCGGAGTTGCTGAAAAGTCAAAATTTAGCTCAGTCCAACCAAATCTAAGTTCAACTCACGAGAGAGTTGTACGTTACATTCCAATCGTAATAGAGTGATTTTACGAAGCTTTTTGGGTAATACACTCATACTTCAGGATGGAAGTTCCGGAGATATTCAACTTGTTATGACAAATCTGGGTGCTGTTTCAGTCAAGCGTACACAACCAATGCAAACAAAATCGGCTATGCTGACTTACGTAATGCGCTCCGATGCATCAACGACTACCTGCTTCGCCACTTCTTTGGAAAGCCCCCACGCATTCGAGATCATATCGACTTGACTTGCGCTTTCGGTAAACGATGGTCTCGACTAGACGGTAGGCTGCAATTATACTTCGGAATATCTTCTGTCGAGTAATATTTTGCATTGGTAGTAATCCGAGTCTTGGCCAGACTCAAGCCGCAACCCAGGAAAACCATGGTGTGCTTAGTTTTTATTGTCCTAATTAATTTGCTTAATCAATCCTTCTAGATGATTCTAATCTGGAGGAAACTCCTGGTAAGTTATATCCTCCTTACATACCTATGATCAAGCACCTCAACACTACTCTGCTCTAGCCAAAAACAGTAACAACTCGATTGACGACGAAGACTTATCTGAACAGGATGATAGTCCCGCTCCCAAAAAGAAACGTGCGCGCGCTAATCAATCAGTTAAGCGCGGTCGTCGTAAGAAGTATGTAAAGGGAAAGCAGGGTGGACTAGGCGGCTTTATGAAGCTGCCCCTGGATATCTTCGCCCAGGCGAGTTCAGCAGTCCGATTGGCATCTAAAGTTCATTACCTTACGTCTGCAGATTGCCGAGCTACTTTTTCCGGGCGATCTAGTTGTTCTTGCGCGGTGCAACAAGTTCCTCCGTAATCTGTTACTCCAGCGCTCAGTCGCGCAAACGTGGCGCCGCGCGGAAGCCAACGTGCCTAATTTACCTCCCTGTCCGCCCGATATGTGCGAGCCGCAGTATGCTGCACTTGTGTTCTTAAAGCATTGCACTGTGAGTGGGATGTGCTACCTACTGGGAGATTAACACCGATCGACTCCTAGCTGTGTGGCGTAACCGCAACCGCCAGGCCAGATATTCAACTGTACGTGAGACTGTGCGCTTCATGCCGCGATACGAGGTCAGTTTCTGTTTGTGTGAAGACGAATGTAGCTGACGGTGTTGCAGTCTCAAAGAACTGAATCCAAACCACGATGAGCCTCCGTTTGACGTTCGACTGGTGCACTGTAGCACGCGTTAGTTCTTATATTATCTAGCTGCGAACCAATTATTTACGTGCCGGCCTAGTCACTCGACCCAAGAGGGATGAGTCACAACCCCAGATTCGGAACTCGGTTTTTAGCCTAAGGCCTGAAGTCGAAGAAGTGCTCGAGAAGCAAAAGGAATTCCATCGTGCCAGAGACCGGAAAGGGCTCGCCGAGTGGGAGGGTGAAAGGCGGGCAGTGGTATCGGCAAGAAATTCGGTAAAGAGGCTGACCTTCTGGCGTAGTTGATTTTGTACTGATAACTCGGGTCAGCACGCCATAAAGCTTCTACATTATTTTAACTTGGCCGATATGTCGCATGGGCGGGAATTGGACAGCGTAAAGCAAGAAAGACGAGAGGCGTAAGTTTGATGTGAACTCTGTAGCACTATCACCGCTCATCCTACCCAGTATCCTTAAACGCCTCAAGGAATTGGGCTGGACAGACCGGGATATGGAATTCGAAGGAACTGGAGCAAAGTCGTGGCGAGCGCTAGTTGAGGTACCTAAACCACTGACTGACCGAGGTATGTAGTATTATACCTTCATTAACATGTGGCTGAATCCTGGTTCATGTAGTTTGGAGCAACATGTTACCAAAGTTGACCCCGTTGCTGGAAGTAAATCGTCAAAAGAACCTCGACTACGACAAGAAGAGGAGACGCATCTTACGCCGAACCCGAGTGGACAAGTTCTTGATGGAGATGAAGTTCGCGGCACATCCATATCGGTCCCTGCTCGAGGCACTCGGAGTTGGAGTCCCACCCCTTCCCGATTTAGATCACTTCTCGTTTATGGTAAAACGCGCGAGGCTCTGCAAGAACCAACCGGCCATCGCGAATCCTTTTCCAGGGACCCACGTCGCTCTCAAGTGGAATTGTCTAAACGACTTGAGCGAAGTAGAGATGAGCGTTGAAGAGGTTGAAGCAAAATTCGAAGCGCGAAGACTTCAGATTGAGCAAAGGGTGCTAGAATGGAGAACTGCAATCGAGCGGCAGCTTGTTGAAAAGTTTGAGTCTGGAAGTAAGGTAGATGGTGATGTTGTCCTCCTGGTAAGCAATTATCGAGCTACTTCGTTTCACTGGCCTTTGATTCAGAATGCGTAGGTTAAAGGCGGCATAGGTTCAACAGCGCATCTTTCCCGGGACTCCCGTATTCTACTCCGCGCCGATACTATATTTAAACGAACGCAACATGACTACGGACCCCTCTACTATCCAGACTTCGTGTGTTCACCCACTGAGGTATTCTGCGAAGACGTACGCTATCCGGCTAGGGAGCTTAAAGAAGATGTCGATTTGGGCCCATTGTTCAGGGACAACAGCACGGAAAAGATTGCAAAATCTCTGTTGAAGGGGCTTGGGATGCCGGACGTCGCACGTATTGAACTTCAATTGCTGGGGCCAAAGTTTGTCTGTGGGAGATGCATACATGAACAACCAAAGTCGTGGCATCAGATGGTGCGCCTTTGCGACATGCATACGCACTAGCCTAGCGCTCGCTAATTCTACCTATTTTTAGCTAAAACACTATGCCGATGAGTTGAAGGTTTGGAATGCCCAGAAGGATAACGCCGCCCGCCAGCCTGTTCGCCATCCGATCGTAGTCCGATATGTACATGAACCCGAGCCGTCCGACAATCCTAATCCACTTGTGAAGTTCTTGACGGAGGCGGAGACTGCAGAAACGACTACGTTTACGGTCGACCCCTTGCCAGCGCCCTTTCCTTCCGACTGTACTTGCTGTTTCCTTTGCCTATGCACTGGCCGACTAGGAGTTCGATTGGGTCGGAATGATATGGCTGCGCATCTTCGAGAAGTGTACGTCAGAGGAGTCCACGATCCAAGGTTTGACACTGACCTGGATACGTAGGCATGATGTTACAGAGCCGGTTGCCGATATACATTTTGGACCTCAACTTTATGGAGACTTAGATGATAAATGGCACGAAAGATGGGACGCGTTCCATGACGCTTGTATGGCGGCAACTGAGGCTCTAGGTTCAAGGTTTGCTTCTCCGAAATAGCCAGACAAACGGTTTGGCGAGAGGGCTTAAACAACAATAAAGCACAGATGGAACTACCGCGGTTACTCAGCCATCCGCCCTCTCTCGTATGGTAATTATGTACATCTATCACTGTGAATACTTGTATGTCTCCCTTTCTCGATTTTAGTGTTTTCGGCCCAGTTCCATAATTTCGTCGTTCTCGGCGCCTCGTCTGTTTATACGCGGCACCCTCCCGAAGTGTTGTGTAACTTTGGCACACCCCATTTTTTGTCGTCCAAGAATCTTAACTGCCTTTAGATGCACTTTCTATTAAGATATCTTGCCCAACCGCGGAAACGTGGTAGCACTAAGTTTGAGGACATACTGCGGAAACTGAACGGTCTGAAATTCAACGTAGAAGCTATACCTTTCCTTCCTCAACCATGTGAGAAGAATATCAAATCAGCGCAGCTTGTCTTTATAGAGCGTTCAGGACTACCTAACAGTTCTTGGAACATTTTGGTCCTTGAAAAAGACTGCTGAAGCCTGTTTCAACCTTTTTAGTGTGCATAGCATGCGCAAGCAGGGTTAATGATGACCAAATAATTATGTAATGCTTCGCGACACATCTGTGATCTTCCTTCGGCACTTCCCAAAGAACTACCACATTCACTCATATTAACTTTGGCTGACGATGGTGTCTACGAGACGGTAAGCGTAAAAACATTGGTTGGATGATATCTTGTTTAATAGCTCACGCTAGTAGTCGATCTAACATCCAGACCCTAGCAGCGACTGGGGATAATAATGGTGGGTTCAACTTTGGTTGCCATACCTCTAGTTCATCGGTTCTCTCAGATATGTCTGAGGTGGAAGAGGATAGTCTCAGTAAGCTGCAATCCTTTGTCCCCTCTAAAATCAAGTAGCTTAGTATTGCTCCCAGCCGAAAACGGCGACGACTTGGTTGATGGTGAAAATCATCTATCCGAACAGGACGATATTCCAGCTCCAAAAAAGAAACGTGCACGCACAAATCAAACCGTCAGCCACAGCCGTGGCAGAAGGTATGTGAAGGGAAAGCAGGGCGGACTAGAGGGGTTTATGAAGCTGCCGATGGATATCTTCGCTCAAGTGGGTTTTGCAGTCCAATCACCTGTTCAACTAGTGATTCTGATTTTAACAAATTACGCTTGCAGATTTCAGAGCTACTTTCTCCGGCTGATCTTGTTATCCTGGCGCGGTGCAACAAGTTCTTTCGTAACCTGCTACTCCAGCGCTCGGCCGTACAAATATGGCGGCGCGTTGAGGCCAATGTGCCCGACTTGCCGCCTTGTCCACCCGATATGTGCGAGCCACAGTACGCTGCACTTGTGTTCTTAAAGCACTGTACGGTAAGCGCGTATATGTTACTGCAAGACAAGAGGGTAAATCTAACTCTATTTCAGCTCTGTGGCGCAAGTGCAACAGCCAAGCCGGATTTTGACTTGTATGTTAGGCTCTGCGCTTCGTGTCGGAATACAGGGTGAGTTTTTTCTAGCGAGTCCATGAATCAAGTTGATGGTATTGTAGTCTCAGGGAGTTCAATACAAAACGCAATAATCCTCCGTTCGACATCAGCTTGGTGCATTGGACTATCAGTCAGTTTTAAGACTGATTAATAACGAACCGGCTGCTTACATTGATTCTTAGATACTCGGCCTAAGAGGGACAAGTCTCAGCCTCGCACCTCTAGAAACTCGGTCTTTAGCCTGAAACTGGAGGTCGAAGAGGTCCTCGAGAAGCAGAAAGAGTTTCACCGCGCGAATGATCAAAAAGGATTAGCGACGTGGGAGGACGAAAGGCGCGCGGCGAAATTGGCAAGACAAGAGGTAAATCTCCAAATCTTTCAGCGTAGCTGATTGCAGAACTAACTACATTGAGAAGCATGCGTTGAAACTCATGGATTATTTTGAATCTGTGAATTCGTCGCGCGACGACGAACTGGCTAATGTAAAATCCCAGAGGCGAGAAGTGTAAGCTTGGTGTCATCTTGTTGGTCGAAATTATCGCTGACTAGTTTCATACAGTATTGTCGAACGTCTCAAAGCGCTAGGCTGGACAGACCGGGATATGGATTTCTATGGGACTGGAGCGAAGCCATGGCGGACGCTAGTAGAGGCCCCTAAACCGCTGACGGATAAAGGCGCGTATCCTAATTTCTCCGATGATGTGTGGCTGAGTTCTAGCCCGTGTAGTCTGGAGCAACATACTGCCAAAACTGACTCCTTTGCTGGAGGAAAACCGTGAAAAAAACCTGGCGTACGACAAAAGGAAACGGCGCGTTGCGCGTCGAACTCGTGTGGATAAATTCCTAATGGAGATGAAGTATGCGGCTCATCCGTACCAACCTATCCTCGAAATGCTTGGGGCTAAGGTTCCACCTCCCCCTAATTTGGATGGACTCTCAGGCATGAGAAAGCAGCTGAAAGTCGGCCAAAGCCTCCCAGCCATTATAAATCCGTTTCCGTGGACCCACGTTGCCCTCAAGTGGGACTGTTTGAATGACTTAAGTGAAGTAGAGATGGGTGTTGAGGAGGTTGAAGCAAAATTTGAGGCACGGAAGCCTCAGATTGAGCAAAGGGTGCTAGAATGGAGAGCTGCAATCGAGCGGCAACTTGTTGAAAAGTTTGAATCCGGAAGCAAGGCGGATGGCGAGGTTGTTCTCCTGGTAAGCAACGCTCTTTCTACGCCGCTGGTATTCTGATTCGAGATTAGCAGATCAAAGAAAGCACGCACTCGGCATCACACCTTTCTAACGATACGCGTTTTCTTCTCCGCGCAGATACTGTATTCAAACGAGAACCACCAAATATCCTGGGGCACGATTCAGTGGCACCCGTCCACTATCCAGACCTTTTGCGCTCGTTTGCCGACATTTTCGACGAGGACGTGCGCTACCATTACAAGGAACTCGACAACGACGTTGACTTAGAGCCTTGGGTGAGGGATATTGAAACTGAGAAGATTGTAAAGTCGTTGTTGAGGGACCTTATGATGCCGGACGTTGCGCATATCGATCTCAAGCTAATGAAGTCAAGGTTCGTCTGCGGGAGGTGTACTGATCAACGGCCTAAATCATGGGATGAGATGGTACGTCTCGGGTATGTACATCACCGAAGCTTGCTGAAGCTGGCCCATCTAGGTCCGTCATTACATTAGCGAGCTCAAATTCTGGAATATTCAGCAAGATAAATCGGCTCACCATCCTGTTTACCACCCAATCATAGTCCAAAACGTACATGACCTCGAAGTAATGGACAATTCCAAGCCGCTCGTACGACTTCTAACAGAGGAAGAATCTACCGAAGTAACCGCACTTGCGAGCGACCTGACTTCGAATACCTTCCTCTCCCGGTTGTGTTGCTACCTCTGCCGAGCCACCGGGCGCGCGTTATTTTTGCTGGGACCAAATGATATGCCGGTTCATCTTTACAACGTGTACGTCAATAGCAGCCGGCACTCCTAGACTCGACACTTACCTAAATACATAGACATGATGTTGCAGAACCGGTACCAGATGTGCACTTTGGGCATCGGTTTATCGAAGACCCAAATGATAAATGGCACGAAAAGTGGGATTCATTCCATGAAGCTCGCTCAACGGAGACTGGAGCCACAAATTCAAACTCTACATCCTCAAAATAGCTTGACAAACATTCAATGTCAGCAATTAGATATGGATGTAAGAGTGCCATGGGGTTTTATGCCTTTGTATATGCGTGGCAATTCTTTTCTTGGGTTTAAGGAATCAGCTTCTTTTAATATATACATGATTTCAGCGCACTTTGAGCACTCCGCTGCTCCGTTAGACCAAACGTTATAACTAGATGTTTCTGGGACGGGGTAGCGATGCGAGATAGTTTACCCGAACATGTTCGTCGGATAAATTGAATTTTATCCGAGCTGAGGAGCGCTGCGGTGTAGACTTTAGCAGGTTGAGCAGTGATATACTTCGTATGTAACTTATCTTGTGATCCTGGATAAGGCCGCAATCCATGCGTCCAGTGCAATAATAGGGTCAGTCACACCTCTCGCAACGACGTCAATTTAGCTACCGATTCAGGCATCGCTACGGCTCCAGAATAAACACTTTTACCCCGAGAACAACCGTAAGGACTTCTCCAAAATACGCATATAAGACCATATTTAAAAGGTGATATTGTTTTGTCCTAGATCTCCATATAGTCGTATTACTTGTTTAAAAGAAGGGTGGATAGCGTGCAAATTGATAGAAATAGCGGTGCTTGTAGCGAAAGCCGAATTGGTGGCTAAATCGACGCCGTTACGAGAGGTGTGACTGACCCTAATTACAACCACAGAGCGTACTTACAGCTTGCTTCCTGTCGCGCATACACTGTATTCAGCCATCTCTGGTCGACCATCTTGTATGAACACGCCCAGAATGCTCAGCGTGATGGTTCTACATACCCCCTCTGTACCTCGTCTCGGGGTCATTTGTTAGTAAGGGGAGCGAGAGTTAGATTTTCAGCTCCTGGCAGGCGGGCCAGGTAAAAGAGAGTCTTTTTGGGAACGTTTTAGGCCGTTACCCGTACAAAAGCTATGCACGTTTAGTGCGGCTACATATCGTTTGGGTTGTTTGACAAGCTAGAGATGTGCTTGCGCCGATTCGCGCTATTGATTGGGTTTTATGACGTATGTAGCTCTGTATGTTTACTCGTCACGTGAACCAGCCCGATTTAAAGTCTGCCACCACCTCTCGTTTCATCTGAAGTTCTGGCACTGCTCTGGTACTTTTGGTAGGAGACATTACTGGTATCTATCTGCTGCTTTGGATCTTGGTAAATTACCGCTCTCTTGTTATGGAACAGCACAACGTTTCGGCCTCGGAGCGAGCTTTTGAGATCCCAGAACTAGCAACATTGATATGTAGTTTCGCAGACCGACAAGACTGTGTACGTCTTCTACAAGTGCGACGTTGCCTCTTCTTATGTGCTCGAGCTTTTATTTGGACCCACGTTCCTGGTATCATACATCTATTGAGACTTGCACCTGGAACGCTGTGCACTAATTCGTTGAGCCTCGTGAGTCTTTCTAGATCACAGTTACCTCGAGGTCTAATTGCAGTGTTTTAGCAACGTCATCTTCCCATCAAAATCGACACTTCTCGCCTTGAATTCTATATACCATTTGTTGAGAGTTTGGAGGTGTCTCGCCTCCTAACCAAGAAGTATCGCATTCAGGAGTCATGGCGTACTCATCCCGCACATGCCCAGCGGATTATTCAATTTCCTAAGCTCCGTCGCTTGGCGTACACCGGCTTGTCGGAATTTGAAGACGACCAACTCGATTATCTTATCCTAGCCCTATGTCCATCTGTACGGGAAATCGAAATCAGTAGCGGAGGAGACGGCACACTCTGGCAGAGCTTGTCCTCGGCATCAAGGCTTCTCACCTTCATATCTCAGAACTGTCCTGATTTGGAGCGACTGCGTATTTATCCTGGAGAACGAGATTTTGATGCGGCGCCCAACGGACGGTTCTATGCATATATCTTTACTAAGGGCGCCTCCCCTCTACATGAAGGATTAGGTCGACTTCGTGGTCTTCGGAGTTTGGTCATCAGTCCTGCTGCGCTTCAACCTGAGGTATTGCGCACAATCGGTGCATTGCCGTATCTCGAGAGCTTAACCGTACAATCTACAGCGTATGGCGGCCCAGTTTACGATGATTATGATTTAGATGACGCGTCGTTCCCGGCTCTCCGGACTCTCGAACTCGTCGACCTTGATCCCCATACTATGGAGAACCTTTGCGAGCTTGAACCGCTCCTTCATCGATTGGAGCGCGCTTCGATTTCTTATGGAACTGGCTTTGACCGGGAAACCTGGGACTTTGACGGGGACCGGGTGGAGTCTTTGTACACGCTCGTAGAAAGCTCCCCGAAGCTTACCAATTTGAAGTTCGATACGGGCGTGTTCGGAAACGAAATCTTGATGATTCCCGAACTAATTAATCTATTCCAATCGCGAGCAATCCGACATCTAGACCTATCAACCCTAGACAACCGGACTGAGCCGATAGGATGGAGCGAGTTGTTCAGCGCCTTGCCACTAGTTGAAGAGCTCCTTCTATACAATACAATTGGCTGTTTAGAACTTCGCCGATTTGCCACTACACTTCCGCGACTTCAATTCTTGGCGTTGAGTGAGATTGAATTTGGTGGAATTGACACTAGCGCTGGCAGCAGTGCTTTCGAGGGGGTACCTAATCCGTCTCGAGCCCCCTTGCGCATTCAGTCTGAATTTAGTGATGTTTATGATATCGCCGGTCAGTTTAACACCGTGGCAAGGTGAGCCATAACCTTCCGTACTCGGATGTGTAATCATGAACTTGATAGATATCTCCATGCGCTCTGGCCAAACGTTGCGGTTGAGGCCAAGAGTCGAAAAGACTCCAACAGTGCTCGTCTTCATATCAAAATTACTAGGCACATAAACCGCGCCCTGTCTAGGCTGAGACGCTCCTCTGCTTAACAGGGTGTCTCAATATCAAAGGGAAGCACCCAATACCAATGTAAAACTATCTGTTATTCCATAATATTTTGTTTTTGGTAATATTATCACCCCAAGACCCCAATCCGGTCTAATTCTGATCCTCAACCAAGTTGCGCACTGCATCCAGATCAGCGTGCACCATCTCCTTGACGAGTTCGTCAAACGTGACCTTGCGCTTCCAGCCGAGCTTTGCCTCGGCCTTTTTCGGTGTCCCAAGCAAGAGTCTAAGCAACGTCGAATCAGTCAAAGCAGAATCGAATCAGAAAATGACATACTCGACTTCGGCAGGACGGAAGTATCGGGGATCGACCCGGACGACAACGTTACCAGTCGCGACGTCTTTAGCAATCTCGTTGACACCCTCACCCTCCCACCTAGAGTACCCACTTAGCTCGAGATATAAAGATTGCAGGCAAAATAAGATACGTACTCAATTTCCATGCCAACTATTTCAAACGATTTCTCTACAAACTCTCGGACTGGATGGGTCTCTCCAGTCGCAAGCACAAAGTCATCCGGTGTCTCCTGTTGGAGAATACGCCACATGCCCTCTATCACCTCTCATAAGTAAAAAGACCAACAGCAAAAATCCTAGGAAAACTGACCGACATAATCCTTTGCATGTCCCCAATCACGTCTCGCATCGAGATTACCGAGGTACAGGCACGACTGCTTCCCCGTAAAAATCTCGGCCACCGCTCGCGTGATCTTACGCGTCACGAAAGTCCGTCCTCGTCGCGGGCTCTCGTGGTTGAACAAGATCCCGTTGCACGCGTACATGCCGTACGCCTCGCGATAGTTGACGGTAATCCAGTACCCGTAGAGTTTAGCAACACCATATGGTGAACGCGGGTAGAAGGGCGTTGTCTCCGACTGGGGCGTTTCGACGACCTTTCCGTATAGCTCTGAGGTCGAGGCCTGGTAGAACCGAATGTGCTTTTCGAGCCCACACGTGCGAATCGCGTCGAGGAGACGGAGCGTGCCGATACCATCGACATCGGCCTGGACAAATATGGAAAATTAATCCAAATCGGGTAATAATGAGTTTGTGCCAAAATTAGGAGCAAGAAAACGCGTTGCGTACGGTATATTCAGCCATCTCGAACGAGACTTTGACGTGACTTTGCGCGCCGAGGTTGTAAACCTCTGTAGGCTGGACCTGCGCGATGATGTATACGAGGTTGGTGCTGTCGGTGAGATCGCCGTAGTGCAAGTGGAACTTGTTTGGGCGCTCATGTTGATCCTGAATGTGAGCAACGTTTTAATGCTACTGGCGGCGTGTAGATGAGCGTCAACCACGAAAAACACGCACAGCGTATAGATGATGCAGACGACTAGTATTGAAGCTGGACGAGCGACGAATGATACCGTGCACTTCATAGCCTTTTTCGAGAAGTAATTCGGTCCTGTCGCGTAGATAAGTATCATGATTTGAAGTTTACGCGTTCGAACGAAGTGCACTCACAAGTAAGATCCATCCTGCCCAGTGATACCTATATATCACCACACGACACGTAAAATAATCCCAGAAGCAAACAGAAAAAAGAATAGTTGCTCTCATCAGCACTTTTTTCGTACGTTGTGCCATATAGTCTACGCGTACCAGAGATGAGCGCAACTTTGCGCTGCCTATACTCCTCCGGATCCCCATGTCTAGATAGCAATGCAGCAGGTGCAGACATATCAGGTAATTTTATTCGTGAAAACCGTAAAAGGGCAAGCAGTCGTGAAAGAAAAAAGTCGAGAGGTGGAGGTCAAAAGTAAGGCAACGCGCAGCAGTCGGTGCCTTATATCGGGGTCCTATCTAAGAGGTCATGTATTACGTAACATATTAATGCACCCTGGACCCTTCTCTGGTTATAGGAGTTTACGAGACTATTAGATCCTTCTATGCTGTGCGCATGTAGTGTACTTTTTTATATTACAAAATGTGCGTTAAAGTATATCTACTACAACAAGCAAACACATAAATCAAGTGTTACATGCCACCCCATCCCTGGTTCTGAAACTGTGCCTGAAACTGTTGTTGCTGCTGCGGCCCAAATGGATTCGTACTTGCCATACCGGCAGTCCCGAATGGATTGTTGCTCGTAGGAGCAAAAGTCGTGTTCGCTTGGTACGGCGAATTCGAATTAGGGAAGGGTGAATTAGATTGCTGGAATGGCGAGTTGGACTGCTGAAATGGTGAGGATGAGTTGGGCTGGAGGAATAGCGCGTTGCTCGCTGGCGTAGACTGTTGGAACGGTGTAGCCCCAGTAGGCTGAAACGGTGAAGAACCGCCTTGGAACCCACTCGGTACGTTCGTCTGTAAATATGGGGAATTTGACGCTCCAAAAGGCGAGTTGGTCAACTGGCCAGCTCCCGGACTCATCGCTGCTCCAAACGCGCCGAGCGAACTCGTATTTGGACTAGCTCCTAGATTCGACGTTGCACTACCAAACGGCGAAAGGGTATTCGTCTGGAATGGTGAAGGTTGCTGTTGCGTAGAAGACGTAAATGCCTGGGTCGACCCCTGAGGGGAGAGCGTAGATGTACCGAACGCGCTCGGCGAAGCCCCGAATCCGCTCTGGAGAGTGCTAACAGGGGTACCAAATGTCCCACCCGTGGATATGCCGAGTGATCCGCCCGCACCGGCCGAAGTCCCAAACGGATTCCCACCAAAAGCTCCTCCAGGAGACACACCCATACCACTACCCGTGGACCCAAATGACCCGCCCGTCGGCGCCGAAAGCATCGACCCAGAACCAAACGACCCACTACTCAACACACTACTCCCGGTTGCAGCCGGCTGCTGGAAAAATGGATTCGGCGCTGCCCCTCCGGTTCCCAAATTGACGGGTGTGCCCATGCCTATTCCGGTATTAACAGGCGCAGTAAAACTCCTCGCCTGGTTGAATCGGTTCGCAAGCGTCGATGGTAGTGATGGTGAAGCCCCAAGTGACGCGTATGGATTGTTTTGGGTTAACGGAGACATTTGTTGCGGCGTTTGAGTGGGAAGCGGTCCACCTGATTGCAGAGCCATCATGTCGCCCCATACCGGGTTCGATGGTACTGCAGTCGCCATCCCTGTCCCTGTACCCAGTCCTCCTATCCCAGATGTCCCAACCACACCTGGTGGCTGCGCAGACACACTCCTCGAAGGAAAAGCGGCCGAAAGTGTTGCTGACGACACAGGCGTTGGGACAGCAGGCGTAGGCGGCGCTACCTCTTTAGGAGCTTCGGGGATCGGCGCAGTCCTCGAGCGAGGCGGAGGTTTCTTCTGCTGCACAATTTCATCGAACATGTCCACTCCTCCTCCAGGTCCGAGACTGAACTCTACTCGCGACTCGCGACCGAACCCGAGCCTTACCGTCTGACTTGGATCGACCGGTTCGGGTTTTGGAGGTCTGGCTGTTGAAGGAGAGCCGGCTGAGGCAGAGATGGGCGTGGCAGATGTCGAAGCAGACGCGTAGGGGTTTGTGCTAGACATAGAGGTTTGGACTTTGGACGGCGGGTTTCGGTCCATAAATCGCTTCGTCTCATATTTCGCCCGAATGTATTTCTCCATTTCCGAGTCTCGTTCCGACTCTTCCAAGTTGGTAGGGGGAGGGTGACGCGCCTCGTTTGGGTTCCATTTAGCGTTTGCGTTGATATTTCCGATCGTCTTGACCGACTGTTAACCTCGAACATCAGCATATGATCCATCATAAATAGGACACAGCCCAAAGAAGACATACCTCGATTTGTTCCTTGGACCACGCATCCAGATTCACGCTCTTTCTAGCCATAATCCCTTAGCGTACGGAGCTAAACAAACACTCTTGCCAAGCTTACACTTTTGTAACGTGCGTGCCGATCTTCCTATGGATACTCGCACATTGAACGCTTCACCAAAACGCGTCAGACCTGCTGCACCGAGTTCACCTGGAGCGTGCAAACCCACCATATAAATATCCCTAAATTCCAAGAGCTCCATCTCGGTGCTCGAGACTTGCAATCCGCGCAAATGTCTGTGAAAGTCGTCGTTCATTAAGCGAGCGTCGTAACAAAAGCGGGGAAATTACATACCATTTCCGGGTTGCTGCAATAAGTCTTGAAGGATTCGTTGGTGTCTGTCGGCCGTGTATTTGCTCACGCCGGCCGCATTGGTCGAGTAGGACATGGTGGGAATGGAGAAGTTGGCGTCGAGAGAACCTGATGGGTGGGCCGATTTTGGTCAGCTGTCAGCCTAGACTCGTAAGCGCCGTGGCACAAACAAACGAGCATAAGGATAAACTAGCTTGCTAATCTCCACATCTTCAAAAATAGGCATGCCAAGTGTGAAAGCGAGAGAATAAAATCGGTATATGTGTTCCAAACTCCACTAGAAGTACCTTCATAGCTAGGGCGTCAACTGAGACACGCTTGCGTTGATATCACTAAGAGCAACAATACCCGCCCCAATATACGCCTTGTCTATATGAAATCGCCGACCAACTTGTGTAGCTGTGTATTATCTATGCGTGAAGAACAGTGTTCGGGGTGTTCTGCCCAGTATGAGCGCTTTTTAGAATTTTATTCAATTTCGAACCCCTGGAAGTTTGGCAGAACTATCTTTTCGATTGGCTACTTGTTCTGGTCAATCAACTCACGTTCGACAAACTACCTTAAAGGGTACATACAGTCATGAGAAACACCCTGCAAATTGGCGGATATCTGTGACCCTCCTTGCGCATGAATCAGCAAGCCCGAAAGACTTACTAAGAACAAATGCTCTGGCGGATTTTGATTCCGCAAACGCATACACACAACATCAAACAGCCTGTGGCTAGGGTATATTAGGTGGCAAGCATCTGTCCTCATCCGTATCTAGGTTTTCAGCTCCGTTTCATATATCTGATACAGCACAATGGTAGCTACCGTCGACAGCCCCATCATTTTTTACGATATTGTTGGCCGGGATGGAGGACACTGGGCTGTTAGCCCGTATAAGACTCGGTGAGTGGTGCATTCGCATTGTATTGTTCACGAATACCTACTGACGGCGCACGCCAGTCTTACTTTGAACTACAAAGGGCTTCCGTATCGCGTCAAATGGATCAAGTTCGAGGAGGTTGAGACAACGATGAAAGCCTTGGGCATTGCACCTACATCCAAAACCTTCCCGCACTACACCCTCCCCAGTGAGTAATGATAAGCTGAACAATACCGACAGGGCACTAACGCCTTGTTTCTTGGTTTCAGTGATTGCTGACCCTTCGAGCGACCCCAACGGCGAGCCAACCTATGTATCCGAGTCGTTTCAGATCGCCTTGTACCTCGACGACAAGTATTCAGCTCCCAAATACCCAGCCGTCCTACCCGCCGAAACCCGCGCTCTGCAGAAGCTGTTCATTTACAACTACTTACCTACCATCTCCGGTCCCATGTTTCCGCTCGTTGCTCCTGAACTCCCAAATCGTCTGGACAAAGCTGGCCAAGAATACTTGTATCGATCGCGGGGCGGTGAGCAGAAATTCACCCCGCTCTCAGACGCCGATGTGACGCAAAGGATCGCGGAAGTGCGCGAGAAATGGGATGGATTCGCGGAGACTCTCAAGCTTAACGATGGTCCGTGGCTGATGGGTGACACTATCACGTTTGCCGACTTTGCGTTGGGGAGCACGTTTTATCTATGGCGTACGTCCGACGAACTATGGAAGGAAGTGGCGCAGTGGCAGGATGGAAAGTGGGCATCATTTTGGAAGCAGATTGAAGCAATTGAGAAGGAGTCGACCGGATTAGCTTGAAGTGATATTAGCTTTATAGGCTTATCGTACCTAAACAACTAGAGTTGAATCAATACGTAGCTTTTGTTACTACCCCTACTAGTAGAAAGTCAGATATATGCATGTCTATTTATTCATGGGATCATGCTAAGCTGCTTTTAAACAGTTGAAGGATGATATCTTGAGTTTACGGGAGCAATTTGTTTAGGAAAGGAGCGAAATGTACCACACCTTTGAGATCGGAATGATTTCGATTTTAAATGCACACCAATAGAACCAAATCGGCAATTGAATGACAAACAAGTTTATTAATTTCACCGCATTTCACAAGACATCAATGCGTTCACAAGTATGGTTGTAATAACAGAGCGGCCACACGCTCTCCTTTAGTCAGTTGGCCATTCCTGCAACGACACGTAGAAGGATTTCGGCTCCCTATGCACCTTCAGAGTCGACTCCCAGTTATCTAGCTCCAAGGGCAGCCGCTTAAACATAAACGACCTCGACAAAACCGCAACAAACGTTTTCATTTGAAAAACCTACGTCCCACGAGCTCAGCACATATCCTCGATCATCGATATTGACTTACCGCAAGCCTTTGCCCAAAGCAAGACCGCTGTCCGATCCCAAACGGATAACTTGGGCCAGCAGAACCATCGAACGATCCATCATCCCGAAGCCATCGGCTCGGCCGCCAGAACTTTGCATCTGGGCCCCAATCGGATTCCTTCATGCTCATGTATCCGGCCAGGAACATCACCTGAGTGCCTAATACGCAAGGAGTAAGGCGGCTGATCCGATAAGCGCTAGCAGTCAGCTGGAGACGCACCTTTTGGGATATGTCGGCCTTGAACTACCTCATCGGCTATCACTACACATATGGCAATAGTTAGCCTAGCCGGCGGAAGTCGGTTTAAGGTAAGGTGGGTTGCTCACAATCACGACAAACAACCGACGCGGTCCGCGCGCATCGTAGGGTTTCAGCAACTACTGCTTCGAGCACCGGTACCCGCCGCGAATCATTCAGTATACTGAAATCCAATGGTATATCCTCGTCTGATCTAGCACCGAACGCAGCGCACACTTCATCGTGCAGCCGCCGCTGAATGTCGGTGTCCAGAGCAAGATATTTCAGTAGCCAGGAGAGTGCTGCGGTCGTGGTATTATGGCCGCCTCTATACAATGTGGAAGGAACGGGGTTAGCAAGAAGAGTGTAACCGCCAGTTCGGGTCAAGCACTACTTACAAGACATAGGTGATTAACTCATCCATAAGCTCGCCGTCCTCGAACGGCTCCGCTCCTTCCCTTGCTTCACGTTGCGCCATCATATCCACAACACAATCACCGTCCGTCGGAAGTCCCCCTCCTTGCTTTCCGTTTTCTATCTTGCTCTCGAGTTCTCGCGCTTCTGCAATCTTCTTGCCCAGGAGATCTTTGAGCGTGTGATACGAGCTGCGCCATGAAGGGGTCATCCAAGTGAGCAACCTCGCAATAGGTGTTGGGAAGGGAGCGAATAGCATATAGTCAATAATCTGCATCATCGCTCGGAATGACTTCTGTAATGGCGGAAGCTCAAACTGAGGGGGGTGACCCAAACTCTTATCCGAGACTAGTGGCGCGGACGAAGCCGTTAAGGAAGGATACATAGCATCTATGAGTCTGGGGTAGTCGCCAATCGTAATGCTTACTGGTGCAAGCGATAGTCATTAGCGATGCGCAATTTGAGGCGTGCTCGATCGACTCACATATAGTATCCTGACACACCCAACAGAGAACATAACTATTTATCACCCGATCTGTAGTTTGGACCACTCACCATAACCGCTCGATTCACATCTTCATGTGCATCGATCGCCGCATTTCCAAATAGCTCGATCTTCCGGTTCCATAACCGGGCAAGATTGTTAGCCCCAGTTGTGACACGTGCCGACATGCGCTCGAGATACCGACGAGTCATATACTGGCCCGCTAGTCTACGATGCCGCTTCCACATGCCGTCTAACGCTTAGTTAGCTCTGGGTTCGACGTAGAATGGAAGATACCTACTCGTAGGTTGAGAGAGTTGACTTGTTGGGACGACAGTACCGAACCTATATCACACAATAGTGCTACCCAGTAAGCTCATTATGTCTAGGGTCGCTTAGTTTGAACCTACTTACACCGCTGTTGACCAACTCGATTGCTCAAGGCTCTTCGTCTTGAGGAGCATTCTCTCATACTCTGTCTTGTCGGCGATGACAACGATTCGAGTCTTTGCAAGCAAGACCTTTGAAACCTCATCTTAGTCTCGCAACAAGTTCAATCCAAGATACTACTTACCTGGAAGATAGGTCCATGTATGTCGGCCATATTAGCAAAATAGTCTGCTACAATCTTCCCGCTCCCCTCAATGAAGCGACTAAGTGTTGGCACGTCGCCCCAGATACTCGTGATTGGGTTGTGTGGAACATGGGGCAACGGCTTTGGAAGCAACCAAAAGTAAATCAAGCCAAGTAAGATGGCAAGCGGGAGAGTTGCAACGAGCAAACTAAGATGATCAGAGAGCTGAACCGAAACCATCGTGAGCTTCAAGTGGTGTGAGGAGGATGAAGGGTGGGGGCGCCATCTCTTCCTACAATAATATATATCCTCCTCCCGAATTTACGGTAATTCTGAAGCCTTGGTTATTCTAGCATGTGAGATGATAGATTTACACCGGCAATTCACGCATGCTTACATAATTGCCACGGCCGGCCACGCTACTATATGCGCAAGGTTAATCTACAGTATGGTTCGTGGTCAATAGGTTTTGATCGACGACCCCCGGCGCAACTTGCCGTATAAACCCCTCAAGCGTTTTGCCGCCGCCAAAAATGAGCTAACGCGGAAATTATTCGCCCGTGGCTGATGGGAGGACTATGTGCAAAAGCCACATATGAAATGCGCAAGAAAAGCGCGCATACATCCGTATTTCAGAGATGGAGCATAATATCGAAGCCTCAATGTGATGTCCGTCGGCTACAGCCGGGTTTGCCTCATTCGGGTAGTACGGTTGCTTTATAGCAGATGCTCGTCTGTTAAGACCTGCGGATCGTCAAATTCATAACGTAGCTACTTCATTCAAGCAAATTTTGGGGATGAATTCACGACCCAGCGGAATCCTAGTCTGCCTCTCAAAGCTACCAAGATACACAGTCTTTCTTCGCATTTCACGGTAATGGCTGATTATAGCTCGCCTGCGTAATGTGACCGGTTGCCACTTTCGGGGGCGTGAAGGGTCTGAGAGGCTCAAATGGCAAATCGCGCCCAGTTGATCGATCTACAGATGAGTTTAGTGGCACGTATTATGATATACTTCTAAAGGAACATTGCTTTTAGCACCGCCGGGATGTTCAGGGGCGAACACAGTCCATCATAAGTTCAGTAGATGATGTAACTTTTATGGCCACCTGGACGCGATCTATTACTTCTCGAATGGATCCACTCGTTGTATTGTGTACAGTGATGTATAACGAACGGAATTGAGCGGTAATACACTGGCACCAACATCAAGCAGTAGGACTCTGGTTGACCTTTCTGGTAGCTTGGGTCGATGTATAGCGCGCGATCTAACAGAACAAGCTCGGCTGAACTCTGTCAGTATCAGCGGTGGCAAGCTCACGCCGAATCCCAACTCGTTTATCGCTCGAATTCGATTGCCAGATACTGCGTATAGGCACTTCCGGCCTATTTCATTGCAAGCCAACCTAAACCAAGAACCCGGTATTTTCTTGGCTAACTCTTACCGAAGAGGGAATGCTAGCCGTTGAGACGGCAATA
This sequence comes from Ceratobasidium sp. 392, assembly GCA_019677385.1. Classification (NCBI taxonomy): domain Eukaryota; kingdom Fungi; phylum Basidiomycota; class Agaricomycetes; order Cantharellales; family Ceratobasidiaceae; genus Ceratobasidium; species Ceratobasidium sp. 392. Next base: position 88,196 of record WSLO01000001.1, read on the forward strand.
TTTTCCCCCTCACACGAGGGGAGTAACGGTATCCGCAGGCCGAAAATCTTTGGAGTGCTTAGCACGATGCTGTTAGCGTACAAGCACCGCGGCGATGTATTGAAATGTACACTGCTGTAATTGCGGGTAGATTTCACTACCGATATGTAAGTACGACTACCATGATCATTATTTGATTGTGACATGATCTACTCCCGGCGTCAATGAAAAGGACGGAGCACAAGGTGGATGGACCTTGTGTAATAGATAAGAGGTTGTCGTGCCTACATTGCCATATCCGAATCATAGCATAGGTGAAGATTCCCTGCTACTTGGGTGGATAACTTTCAGGGAGTCCCTTATGTAATGATATAACCGGAGCCGCCGGCCCATTGACTGCTGACTTGAAATTAGTTTTAGCTTGCCTCAACATGCGCCTAGACCTGATTGATCTGTGTTCGGTGTAGAGTTGACACGCTCTACTAGAAACACATGCTTTACTACAGCTGGTTCTAATCGGCTTGAGTACATCCCGCCCCCTAAATTACTGCTCCCGATAATTAACCCTTCCACAGGTGGTTTGGAGACCGAATCTTCGGCCCACGGTCCGAGGAGCCACGCATGCGACGGTTCTGACCCAGTCCACGCCCGATCGGAGTGGGAGATTCCGGATCGGATATGAAGATCGCACTACTATAGGCGCTCTGGTTGCCGTATCCGAGATGATGTACTTACTCTAGTGCGACCATGTGTACGATCACAAACGACCTCGCGGCGCATCTAGCCTGTAACTATTTGTGGTGGTCACTCGATATATCTCTTCTGCTGCTGAATCGAACTGCTATCGTAAATCCCCACTAACCCAACCGGTGGATCTTGGCCAGTCAAACCGTGTGCTCAGTCCGTTTTGCCTTATCGAGCCACCATCCGGTCATCTAGGTCCCCAACTACGACCCGATCGACCTCGGAGATCCGCCACCTGGAACTCTGGCGGTTGAAGATACACCCACCGCGCAATCCCAAATTTTGGCGCATTCAATGTCCCATCCACGACAAGGTGGGCGCTAATCACTTTGCTCTGTCTCCTTACCTGCCCCTGAAATTGTTCGAGCTCAAGAGCTTGGTGGTTGAGGGTAGTACAAGGTGCTTGCAGCCCGAGAAGAGACCGATGATCACGCTGGTAAGTGGCGTAAAACTCGAACTTGAGCCTATGGCCTATAGGACACACGTTCACCCCTTTCCTCCAAGCCATGTGGCTTTACGCTCTGTGGCTAGACGTTGAGTTCAATAGCTCACGTTCTACGCTTTGGAGAGGCGTTTTATGATTCCATGCACACGGAACAAATCATCAAAACCTGCACTTTGTACTTTCGAGGCCGGGCGGTTGCGTGCTTAAGCGGGCGCCCATCAAATGTCACATAGCATTTACGCTGTGACAATACTTTTTTATACTATCGTAGGTTAATGCGTACATATTTTAGTCTGTTGGCCAGAGCTCCAGAGAAACATTCAAGGATTTCGGCTCCTTAGTCATCTTCAGCGTCACATCCCAATTATCTACCTCCGAAGGCACCGGCTTAAACACAAACGCCTTGGATAAAATTGCCACAAACACCTTCATTTGTAGGACCTACACCCAAACGGCTCAGGCTTGACGTGTGTTTTAGGCAGTCGTTTCAGCTTACCGCGAGCCGTTGCCCAAAGCAAGAACGCTGTCCGATTCCAAATGGATAACTTGGACCGGCGGAACCGTCGAACGATCCATCGTCTCGAAGCCATCGGCTTGGTCGCCAGGCTAGAGCGTCTGAGCCCCAGTCTGACTCTCGCATACTCATGTGCGAGATTGGAAACATAAGCTGGGTGCCTGATGAGTAGGTCATATGTCAAAGCCAAGCATAACCACTGCATGAGTCATGGCCAATCGGCCAAAAGCAAACCTTTTGGGAGGTGCCGCCCCAGCACAACCTCATCGGTTATCACTTATCCATACAAAATCAAAGGGGTTCAGCCAAAGTACAATTCGGCAGAAGGTAGCTACTCACGCTCGCGGCCCACGTTTGGGCCAGGCATGCCACATCGTAGAGTCTCAACGACCACCGCTTCCAGAACTGGGACCCTCTGTGGGTCGTTCAATGCAGTGAAATCTAGGTGTCCATCCTCATTCAACCCTGAACCGAACACCGTGCACACTTCGTCATGAAGCCGACACTGGATATCATTGTCCTGAGGAAGGTATTTGAATACCCACGAGAGCGTTGCAGCTGTTGTGTCCTGACCACCTCTATGCAGATGGGGTTCCAAACACGTCGTTAGGTAATACTTCTTAGCAGCTTTTTCGAGGTAGAATATTACTTACAACACATAGGTAATTAGCTCATCTAAGAGCTCCCCGTCACTGAATGTTTCAACCCCTTCTCGTGCCTCACGTTGTGCAATCATGTCCACGATACAGTCCGCGTCCGTTGCCAACCCCTCTCCCTGCTTCGCGCTTTGTAGTTCGGTCTCCCGTACTCGAGCTTCGGCAATCTTCTTTCCTAAAAAATCCGAAATGGTGTGGTACGACCGGCGTCGCGAAGGAAGCATCCATGTAAGTAATCTCGAAACACCTATCGGAAATGGCGAGAACTGTATGCTTTCAAGGATTTCCATCATTGCTCGCAAGGACTGCTGTAATGGCGGAAGGCTGGATTGAGGGAACTGGGCCAAGACTTTATCTGAGGCAAGTGACGCAGAAGAAGCTGGTAGGGAGGCATATACAACATCCACAAAGCTGGGAGAGTTTCCAATCGTAATACTCACTAAAGTCTGTGTTTCAGTATATTACGAGTAATAACAGAATAGTATAACTTACGTATTGTATCCTGAGATCATCAAGTGAGGAAACATGGTTAGCTATTGCATTTACGTATATTTTAAGTGACTTACCATGATGGCCACCCTCATATCATTATGCGCGTCGAACACCTTGTCACCAACCAACTCTACTTTTTTAGTCCACAGTCTAACCAGATTGTTTGCTGCAGCCGAGATGCGAACGGACATACGCTCGAGATATCGCCGACTCATGCTCGGTCCTGTCAGTTGACGGTGCCTTCTCCACATCTCATCTTGTATTAGCCAAAGCATTTCAACTCAGAGCCGATCCAATGTAGATTACCGGAAAAAACTCACTCGTTGGTAAGGATATTTGGCTAGTTGGAATGACGGAGCCAAACCTAAAAAACGACAGTGGTATCACGGGGTTCATTAGGGACACTGTTACATAGTTTACTCACACTGCGTTCGTCCACCTCGATTGTTCCAGGCTCTTAGTTTTTAGAAGGAGCCTCTCGTACTCTGAGTTTTCGGCAACGATGACAATATTGGTCCTTGAAACCATAACCTTCAACATCTTAGCCAACGTCTCCCTTTGGTTGATTGCAGGAGATTGCTCACCTGGCAGATGGGCCCATGCTTAGCGATCATACTAGCAAAATAATCTACGATGTTTTTCTTTCCTCCTTCCATGAAACTCGTCATTTCTGGGATATCACCCATGATACCAGCGACTGGGTTGTGCGGAACATTGGGCAGCGGTTTGGGGAGCAAGCCTAAGTAGACAAGGCGGGCAGTACCAGCAAGCAAGAGCCCTACGGCTACAGGGCCTATATAATCAGATTTCCGAATTGTGTCCATGTTAGAGTTTGACTATGGCAGGAGTGAAAAGATGGTGGGCACGTCATACCCTTTCGTGGTCATATACAATCAAGTCTCGGCATAAGCCGACTTTCAGTATTAGGTAATCAATGGTGCACTATATATGCGCCCATAAACTTAAGCGAGTCTCCCACCCAGCCTCCCAGAGTGCCGGAAGGCTGGCAGTGAACTAAGACACATCATACCCTGCTCTATATCAGGTAACCCCGGGCCCTAGAAGGGCACGCCAGACATAAAGTATATTGAACATGTCGATTGAGAGATGTCTGAGTAAGGGAGTGGCGAGGCGGGAGTTGGGAGGAACTGGTGGTGGCGGCGTGGTGGTGACTAAGTGTGGGTTTGGCTTGGTGATATTTCGGACACGCAGCCAAGGGGCGCCATTCAAGGCATGTGTTAATGTTCTAGGGCGCGTGCATGTTTCAAGACTCTGAGAAACTAGCGCTCAATGCCTGGACTAAGACCTTGCGTGGAACCTTGACGGCATTCTTCTGAAATCCGACAACATTTTGCCAGGCTCCTCCAACCCGACTTGTTGCGCGGATGTATTTATACTCCCGCTGAGGAACCTACGGGGTGAGACTACGTTCTAAAATTAGGTAGCGTATATTAATGGTGCATGAACCAGCGCGTTTGCAGAGGACTGAGACATATCATAATAAGGTCTTTCACGGCGCCTAAAATGATGGCTAAAACGACCCTAAAAACGACGTCTGAAATGATACCGGATAAGTAGCTAACAAAATAAGGGCAGCTTCATAACGACGCATAAATTCACGCCAAAATAGCTAAGTATCCGGTAGACTAGGACATACCTTGAGGTTCAGAAGATGATCCAGAAATAATCCGAAACAAGGTTTTAAAAAGTCCGCAAGGAACATGCGGGCGGTTCGAATTGACATTTTAGGCGCCATTTTAGTAGTCGTTTTAGGGCCGTTTTGGCCTGTCGTGAAAGACCTTAATATGTCCCTAAAGATAGAAGGTAACACCGGATTGAGGCTGGGCATTGGATTCTTGATTCGATAATTTGTCCAGTCCCAGGCCGTTGGTAAAACGGCCAAGCTACTTTCAGCCCCAAGGAACATGTGGCTACATGCACATCAATAGCACGCTACTCCAGCCTCAAACTTTCCCCACTCCCAAGGCCATAATACTTCAAGGCCTCCGACGTATCACTACCACCCTTCTCCCGATCCTTCTTCTCTTCTTCATTCAACGCTTCCTCTACCGTCCAGACCTTTCGTCTCAGCAAATAACTCACAACCCCGCTCCCTTTTTTCACTTCGTCGTGTGTTCCAATCCAATACCGCGCTTTGGTTGCCCGAATGGATCTGACAGCGTTAAGTCCGCCAAGATTGAGCATCCCACCAAGGAACTGCGATAAAACAATAAAGGTTCAAACCTATCTAAGGGGGAAGATTGATGTGTTCTTACTGGTGGATTCCAAACTTGATGCAAGCCATGCATCAGCGCGAGAACTTCAAGCCCAGACTCTGTCAACCTGTTCAACGAGGGTGCATGTACACCGTGAGGGCTATATAGTACAGCATCCGCCTTGGACTTGTCTATATTTTCCTCTCTGGTTTTGGGCGAAGCATATGCTATGCATATCGCAACGTGGTAATACGATACGATTTCGAACGAAGTTGAAGATATGCGCGAGAGGCCGAGGCAGGAGGGGAGATCAGGGAAGTGAGTAGTTGACCAGTGTGCGCCAGGTGCGAGATCTTGAATCGTATGAACTGTAGAAAAGTGGTTCCAGGAGCGAACAATATCCGCTGCGTTCTAGTAGTGCTATTTTAGCTTCACGCATCACACGAGAGGTTAACATACCTTGGTAGCATACACCGGAGTCTTTGGATCTATCTCTAGCAAGGTCGCGCGGTGCGTATGATCTGACCATTCATGAGACAAGACGACCGCGTCAATTCTAGTGTTGAGTTCCGAGATATGATCGACGCAAGCTTTTATGACGTGACTCTGACGGGAGAACCAGGAGTAGTAGTCAGTTTGGGGACCTGTGAGCCATGGGTCTATGATCATCTGCGAAGGAGCTATAAGACACAGATTATCAAAATGGTATACTACTGGATATGCCGTACGTTAAATAGGCCATCTTCTCTATCTTGTGTCGAAACTGGAAAAGATATAAGCCAAGAGGTATCCTATCATCCACATCCCTCGGTGAGCTGAAACACTCGACATTCAGTGGCACTATCGAAAGAGACTGACTCCGTTGAGGTGCTTAACAACAGGTACGGCAGTTTCGGCCATCGTATAACAGTGCGGGGGAATGATGCAAGGTCGTAGTTGAGCGCAAAGCAACAAACTCCGAAATCGAGCACATGGCGATCGGCGCTGATGTCATCCTTCGAATATAAATAATCCAAAACACACACACATCGTCAAAGTCAAACGAGATGGCATAACACCCATAACGCATACACGCAATATAATTTCAACAGACCACTCGTTCACGGAGCGAGGAGAGTGGTAAGGAAGGTCTCGCCCGCAACCTTGCCCGGCTTGGTGGCCTTGACCGAACCGTCTTTCTTCTTGTTCTGCTTAACTATGTATGGAATAAATCAGTTAGGAAAAACTTTGAGAAGATGTTGATTGGGCAACTTACGCAGTTCCTGACGACGGAGAGTCTTGGCGTAAGGGTTGAGCTTGAAGAGGGCGCCCTTGTTGACGAGCGGGTTCTTGTGCTGCGTCCATGGGCGGCGCTGCTTCTTGCCCTGAGAGGGGCGAACGACAGACTGGACCTCATCAGAGTTGATGATACGAGTAATGTCAGGGTTGGTGATCTTGGCAGTGGGGAGACTGTACAAAAATCAGTTCAAATCTAAAACACCGCAAAAATTCAGACTTACTAATAATCCTTCTTCTGGAGCGAAGCAGTCTCGAAAGTACCGAAGACCTCGTCCAAGAGCGCAAACGCAGCCTCAGTCCAAATCACGAAGCGACCAAGATGTCCGCCGGGCGCGAGTTGCAACAAATTCAACCTGCGCACGTTCGCAACCTCCACACCGGGCAGATTTCTAAACGCGCGCACAATTCCCTTGTCCTCCGCATACACGATAAGTGGCCCACGGCGCTGGCGGTGACGACGGTTGCGGAGCTTGCCCTTGCCGGCCCGAAGCTTGCGCGAGTTGGAAACCTTGGTCACGTCGCCGTAAGCGCGGAGCGACTTGAGGAGGGTAACCGCCTCCTTGGTCTTGGTATAAGTCTCGACGTCAGACGAGACGACAAGAGGGACCTCGTCGATACCCTCAATACGATGGCCGCGGGCGAGGACGAGCGAGGGTAGGGCAGAAGCCGCAAGCGCCGAAACAACGGCGAAACGGCGCTGGTTTTGGTTGACCTTGACGTGCCATTTGCGCCAGGTCTTGGTTGGGGCGAACATGCGACCACCACGGCACATGTTTCCAAAGGCAGCCTATATATTCCAAAATTAATTCCGATTAATATAACGGACCGATTTAAATGACCTGAACCCAGAGGTAAAGTGAGGGAGCTTACCTGACCGGAACGATGAGTTCCTCCACCACCAACACGCGGGATACGCGCAACAGCACGACCAGTACCCCACGACTCGGCCGAAGTTTGGTGACCGGCGTTCTCAGCAACGGAGTACGCCTGGCGCTTGTTTTTGGCAATGCTCTCTACAGAACCAATAGTTGAGTATGGCAAATGCAGATTCGTATTTTGACATGCGTACTGTGAACTTGCTGGACTACATCCAAACGGATAGGAGCCGTGAGGACGGCTGGGAGGGTAAGGGAGCCAGAGGCCTCTAAAAACTCACTCGAATAAGCGGCTAAACATGCATACAGCACCGAATGTTTTATACTCACCGCCAGCGGCGGAGCGAATGCTAACGGTAGGGCGTGAGGCCATTACGTTGTCTTGAAGAGTCGACGGTCGGACGTTGACCAGGAATTGTTGATCCTGGAACTTTGCTTCCGGTTGGTCCTGTATAGGATCTAGCGCCACACCCGTGTAGGTAATCGCTCGGCGCTTATTCGGTTCTGATAAACTTTTCTTCAACCACCATGTTAAGCAACAAGTTTGGAATACGTCAAACTCGATCGAATTCAAATGTGAGTATCTGGTCTGACTCGTTTTTACGTACCTTGCATGAGGAAATTCATAAACTCAGCTCGTCGAGGGGGGAGTAACGCCCCAAAAACCTTTGAGATCAACTGTTTATTCTGACATTCGAGTTTTTGATTTAACCCTCGCATCCTACTGACTGTTTATCTTAGGGCAGAATATTCGCGTCCATATTGCATACGAAGAATGATGCAGGTTTCAGGAACCTAGAGACCACTATTTCGAATACACCCAAATATTCCCAACTACTCTAACTCCCACGCCGATTCATGTACTTCAAACACACATTAAATTCAATTTTATCAAACCAGTACCGTAGCATTCGAGGCGCTTCAGTCATCAGAAACCTTCACAACCGCCTTCGCCACGTTCTCCCCTTTCTGTACATCCAAAATTGCCTGACCCGCCTTCTCCAACCCTTCGTACACTTGAAAACGCCACTTGAGCTTGCCAGACGCAGCAAGCGGGATAACCTTCTCGTAGAACATGTGAGGCTTTCCAACCTCAGCCTCGAGCTCCCACTGGATGAAGCCACGGACAGTGAGTCGTTTGGTGAGGATCTGGGACAGATTCTAGTATGGGAGAAACGACAAGGTGAGTCCGGAGTAAAGGGAGAATCGGGAGCTACACGAACCTTGACAGCGTATTCTTCCCCTCCGTTATAGGCAGAGATAGCACCGCAGACGACGATACGAGCAAAGTCGTTGGAAGCTTCGATTGCAGCCTGCCCAGGCATCAACTTGTATTAGCACAACTTTTCAACGATACCGAAGCTGGTGTTCTTACCTCAAGACTCTCTCCGCCAACGTTGTCCCAGTAGATATCAATCGGGCCCTCCTTGGCGAGCACGTCCGAGATCTTGTTCTTCTTGTAGTTGAACGCGACGTCGACGCCAAGAGACTTTAGATACTCGAGCTTATCGTCGGAACCGGTGGAGGCGATGACCTTGAGCCCGGCCGCTTTCGCCAACTGGGCTACGGTTCTAGGAAGGACAGGATGGTTAGTCGGATATAGGATTGTGAAGTCCTGGGACTCACGATCCGACAGGACCAGCTCCAGTAGAGACGTAAATCGTCTCGCCTGCTTTAGGCTGGCCGATAGCCTCTAGCCCATAGAATGCGGTCTTGCCTAAACGCAATACCGAATAAATCTTCCCGCCTTTCAATGAACTAATGGGTCGAAACCCGTACCTGGCATGCCTAGCACACTTGTGTACACCTCCAAGGGCAGGTTCGCCTCGTTCTTGATCACCTCGATAGGATACTCGGCGGAGAGAACGCTGTATTCCTCGAACGCTAGAACCCAATCGAGGTCTGAACACCCCCCGTATTTTGCCCGGCTCAACAACACTTACGTGTTTCCGAAGACCATACGATGTCTCCAACCTTCACATCCGCCCTCTCGGACCGAATCGCACGCCCGAGACCATAGCCGGTGATTCTGGATGAGAGCACATATCGTTCATCAGTATTTGGCCTCTTGATGAGATATTCAGAAGCACTCACGGTTTACCGAGATGGAACGCAGGCGCATACGACTTACTCGTCACCTCGCGCATCCGACCGCGCAGGTACGGGTCGATGCTCAGGTAGAGCGCCTTGGTCAGGACCCCGCCGTTCAAAGGGACAGTCTGCAGGTCGATCTTCTCCGAAGTGTCGTACACCGTGGTCTCGCCGGGGACTGGATAGTCCTTAGGGATGGAGCTGAAGATGAGGCGGCCGTTCTGGGTGGGAGCCATCGTAGTTTAGTCGAGCAAGCTAGTGTTGGTAGTGCGAGTGTTAGTGTTGATGATAGAATATGACAGCAGGCGTCGAGCAGCTTATATACCTTCCAAGCGGCTTATGAGCTGCAGACTCTTGCGACATGCGCGCATACAACATCGTCGTGGGCCGCGGTGTGGAGGTTGAGGTGGGGCAAAGCCCATTGGTTGGTTGAGGTGACATGCTTAGTCAGCACATGATCCGCTAAAATCCGCCTCCACTCCTTGATCAATCGTGATTTCCTGTATCTGTCAGCGCCTAGGTTTATTACTAAACATCACACAGGTTACAAAGTGATCAGTCTCTATGAGACGTGAGCTGGGCCGTAGCTTATCTTTCAGTTAGTATCAATGACTATGTGCGCGCCGTATACGTTTGTCTACCCCGCTTCGCACAATAGTATGATAAAAACTATGGTTATAGTGACGAAACATACCAAGCACTACCGTGACTCTTTTCTGCTTATCTTGAGCTCGCTAGCCTCCACCTAAACAACCGATCTCTAGGTCGAGTCTGTCGGCTATGTTTACAAACCATTCCCGTATACGAAGATGATCTACGCTCAATACACGCGCATACTGTAGCTTCAAAGCTGTGTTGGATCAAACATATTTCTGTAAACGACATAACACATGGATGTATGCGCACAATCTTCGTATCACCATGTCGATTCAGAGTTTCCTTAGCTTTTTACAGGCTTTCAGTATCATTATGCGTAAAGAAATGACAAACGAGCTAGAGACGATGAGGTCGAGCACATGCACGCTTCGCTCTCGTTCATTGTTCGCTAACAATCATCTTTGATTAGCGCCCCAAGTCCATTACCTGGCCCCAGTTTGTTCACGCTTCAGGCGTGACGCCTTGTACCAGCCTGCGTCAGTCTCTTCTAGCCGCTCAAGATGTTCCTCTTCAAAAACACTGCTGGATCTACAGCTAGGTAACTTATGGTTTTGACGTTCATTCCCATAAAGCCTCGAGAAGAGGTTGAGATGTTTCCAGGTTGACTCCGGCGACGTACGGTAATTAAACGTTCGGAAGAACGGTAGAGAACGAGCTTTTATACCCGAAGATGGAAGATCTTCGATGCACCCAGCATTTTTAGCGTTGCATTGAAGTCCCTTGGTACAAATCCTCGACCGCTCCAAGCACAAGCCCACCGCTTTTCTTCTTGAGATCCAGGTAAGTAGCTAACCGAGGGGCAGATGACTGCTCCAGTGTCTCTAGGTTTGCCAAAACGCGACCCGCTGACATAGTGAAATCATCTCTAGGTGCGGTGGGTTTAGGCACGAAAGTGATAGGATAGGTCTGTAACATACTGTACGTCTCTCACAAACACTCAAACTCTGACATTCTATATGCTGACTATGGCATATGATTATGGAATTCAATCGGAACATCTATGTGCTCGAAGCTGTAAGTCTTCAGCTTAGATGTTTTAGCTTTGTGCAATAGACACCCGCCCTGCTGGGCTGAATATGGAGTTTACGGTTTACCGGCACTATTGACAGGGTGATGTGCTGCATGCTCTGCGTATACCTTGGCGGTGGGCTGTGATGCCCCTACATAAGTCGTTCGGCAGAACGATGACTCGCTTCATCTTTCAGATGTTCGAGAAAGGTGTGTAGGAGCGTAGAAAGGATTAGTCTATGGTACTATCGTGATGCCAAGCCCCCGCAATAGACGGAATGCTGCTGCTCCTAGAGTGGGACAACGTAAGGCTAACACCAACCCACGGCCTCCCACAGCCTCTATGCACATTCTACGGGAGTTTCACAGACACTATCGCAATCACGAACATCGCCTAGGCAAAATAGCGTTTTTTAGGTTACGAGTACGCCTGCTGCTCTTGTTTGATGTCGTAAAAAATAGAGATTTCATTGAGCGCTTCCCACCTTCTCATCTTCACGTGTACCCCACGCTTACAGGCATCGGAGCCCCGCCTCTAAATACATCACAGGTCCAAGCTCTGATTGGGTAGAGGTTCACCGCTCTAGTTGCTCGGCGAACCGGCTATGGTGTTATACGTTGGTAGATATCCGCTATCACATCGATTACTACAGGAATACGAGCGTAGTGCCCGACAAAGCCAATACTTCGGGCTGAAAATGGATTCAGCTGACGGTGGAAGATCCCGGAGTGTTATAACATACGGGGCCCGTTCTGGACACGACACACCATAATACAGGGGATTTGGTGACGACGGTGGGGATAACGACTCGGTCCTGGGACGCCACCTTTCATGGTGACACCCTCATGCTTTGGATCCATGGACCGGAAATTTGTCAGTGGTTTGACGGAACAGGCTATAAAGGCGAGTCGGAGGCAGCCTAGTAGCCTCATTCCGAGTTACCTCTTCTCTCTAGAGTGCCCGCGTTTTACAACGCACCACACTCTTTCCTAGTCACTCTCTTGCCTTTTTCCCAAAGACACTCCTTTTATCGTAACACTTCAGCATGAAGTTCCTTGCTACCGCTCTCCTCGCTCTTTCTGCCGTAGCTTCCGCTGCTCCGACGGAAAAGCGTGCCGGAAACTGCACGAACCCGGTTGTACACGCCGAGTGGCGCTCACTCACTCAGGCGCAGCACAACTCGTTCCACCAGGCCGTCAAATGCCTTCAAACCAGGCCAAGCAACGTTGAGGGGATGTCCGCGTTCGACCGATATCCAAGCGTGCACAAGAATTTATTCGGAGATGGTAAGCACCTTGTTTGAGTAGCGCTTCCTGAGGCGAACTCTGAGCGTCGTGTTGGCGCAGTTCATCATGTTGCAAATTTCTTGCCTTGGCACCGCTGGTTCCTCTGGCTGCGGCGTCTGGATCTTCAGGACTGCGGATACACTGGGCCGACTCCGTAAGCTTCACCTTTCGGCTCCTTGGGGTTACTCGAGATCTCACGGACTGTTGATAGGTACTGGGACTGGACCATTGATTCCGGTAAACTCGCGACCTCCAACATCTGGGACCCCACTACCGGCTTTGGCGGCAACGGAAACACCTGGACTAATGATCACTGTGTTGAACAAGGCCC
>WSLO01000002.1:11716-40488 GCA_019677385.1 Ceratobasidium sp. 392
CACGAAATCCATGACACCTCACGAACCAAGCGGGATTCATCGAGACGCCGATGGTGAACCAATTCATTATGAGCAGGGAACGCTGGTTTGGGCGAAACAGAGTAAGACCAGCCTCCTTTTTACCACTTGGAATCTAATACTTTAGTACAGGTGGGTTTCCGTGGTATCCTGCGGTTATCTCCGAGCTACCAGACGAGGAAATCCCGGTTAAAGTCCTTGAGGCTCGAAAACAGTACAAAGGCTCAGAGCATCTATATCTAGCTCAATTCTATGACAAGAAGCGGACATGGTAGGTGTTTCTCGAGTTCAAATTACTGGGCGAAAGGCTAATCTATAACACTTAGGACCTGGGTCACCCTTAGCAAACTGACTATGCTAGGTGAAAATCTAGGTATGATAGTATGATTGCATTTGCGTGGTTTTGCAACTCTGACCTCTCGCGCAGAAATCGATCAGAAATATTTGCATCAATCTACGAAAAACGTGAAAAAGAAGGAACTCAAGGCAGCGTACGAGTACGTACTTATAATGTCGCGGATTTAGAACCCTTTCCTAACTCGCAGCCGTCAGTATGGCCATGCTGGAGATGGAGACTCCAGAAGAAGCGGAGCAAGTTGCTGCCAATGGTCTAGGGTAGACCCGCTTCGCTGCTTGAGTCTCGCCTTATGTATTTCGATTCTTTTAACTATATTATCGTCCGTTAAATATGTTACTAAAACAACTGGTTAGTTAGTATCGAAGTACTCGTCATGTCGCACATTGTGTTTGGATAGTTTACAGTAACCGGCATTTAGCGCGTCCTATCTATACTTACATGCTGACGATCACGTGTATAAAGAGCAGAACCTCTTACTACTCTCACGACCCGCCCATGACTTAGCCACAATATCAAGCTTACTTCAAACTACCGTTTCTGCACGTACCTCTTCTGTTTTCCTTGTATCTGACACCACATGTCCGACATGAATATACTAACGGAGATTTTGCATCGTTTGCAATCTCCGACACATGGCGCGGCGTCCTCTGAATTGTAAGTTGGCGTCCCCTGTTGCGACTAGTACTCACTCTCTGATTCACACAAAGACAACTGGCAGCACTTCAAGGCCCCAACTCTTCGCCGGACCAACTCCAAGTGACATTCGACACTCTCGAATCGAGCCATGTATCGACCCTCTGTGATACAATTGCGCAACTCGACGACGATTGCAAAGCAGTCGCAGACCTTTACAAAACACTTCAAACCCGTATGAATAATGCGACAACATACTACAATCGCGCGGTTGCAGCACTAGCTCCTGTTAATCGACTCCCTGCTGAAGCACTGGCCCGAATATTTGTAGCCGGCAAGCATCTGGAGCTCAACTTCGTCGCACGTATGTCGTGGGTGACCAAACAGTGGCGTGATGTTGCATTGTCTACTCCACAGCTCTGGAATCGCATACCTGTGACCAGCTTCTCTCGGGTGACTGTCTACCTGGAACGCAGCGGGTCAACCCCACTTGACATAGAGGTCGACGGGCGAACCTACCGAATCGATACTCTCGGATTTCGCCAATCCGTGGATGTACTGTCCCAGCATCTACACCGGTGGCGCCATATCAAAGTCCTATTAGAAGATCGTTGAGTACACTCCAGTCAATTTTTAGTTATATTTCTAAAACTCGTTTAGATGACCATGCGCAGCTCATCTTGCGCCCACTCGAAGATCTATGCAGGCAGGTCAGCGAAGGATCATTCAACAGCCAACTAGCCACCATACGCTTTGGAGTACCATATATACCATTCGTTATCTCGGGGACATATAAATCGTTCTTAACCATTCCTCCCACTCCAGCGTTACGAACTATCGAACTGCTCGGGGTTGACTTAATATATGCCTCAGTTACGACGCCTGCTGTATTTCAGAATCTGCGTAAACTTTCCCTGAGTAGCGTTGAAAACATGCACTTGGAAACGCATCTCTTTGGCGCACTAGCCGCTATGCCTAACCTTTGTAGCTTGGCCTTGGACCAGTGTGTGTTCCTCGTTCCGCGACTTGGTGTAGACTCTGCTCCTGACGTTGTTCTCACGAAACTGATGGTACTCGAGCTGTCGCATATACCCGAAGAAGTCGCCAATCACATATTCTCGAAACTACATGCGCCTAATCTCGACATATTCGAATGGCATTCTCCTCGATTGGAAGCCCCTTCGGTTATCCTAGACTGGGAGAAATTACGAACGCAGTATTGTACGCTGTCGGCACTTAGGCTGCGTAACATCACATCCTACGCGACGAAACCCCTGCTACGCTGGTTGAAAGAACTACCTAATTTGAGGAGTCTTGTGGTCATCTTTGGGGAGCGTTTGTCGCCTAGGAACGTGAGAAGGAGTGCAGAAGAAGTATTGCGGTTACTGTCCCAAACTAAAGATCCATGCTGCGTAATGCTACAGAGGCTCAAGATTGGAGATATAGATGAAAACGGTTTGGTCTGGCTTCGGGAGACGATTCAGGCCAAGCCAGGTCTAAAAATTGGGAGGGTGTCGGCAATTTTGCAACCAGGGACACAAAACTCAAAAAAACGCGAAGAGGTTATGACTTGGTTGAGAGGGCACCATTTTAACTACAACATATACGAGCTTGTCCAGGATGGCCATGATGAGGAGGACGGAAGGGAAGACAGCGATGTCAATAGCGATGAGGGGGAAGGCGACGAATACATTAGTAGTGACGAGGAATAGAAACTTGCCCATACCTGTAGTATTTTCGCGGATCTCTGGCTGTAGTCTTGAGGTCGTATGGCCAGTAGTGGTATGTTGTAGTCTGCGGGGCGAAAGAAGCAAAAGATCGATATAAAAGAGCATATTGTGGGAACAGCAATAGTAATAGCAAAATTACAAAAGCGCGCCTTATAATCGAGTACTTGTCAGGTTCGCTTAGGAGACCTAGCAACGTATTTTGTGGTAAACCGAATCCATTGCAATCACGAGTTCTTTTGTCTCCAATTCAGAGCTTATGGTCCTCGAAAAAGTTCTGCAAAGAATCGGTAAGAACGAATAGGACACCGAAAGGAGCAAACCATACCTTGAGATGGCGCAGCTGCCACACACAAGTCACCAACAAGACCCCAATTTGGGCCACAATGTACCAAACTGCACGAGAATTGGTTGCCTCACTAAGATCCCTAAAGTCAGCTTCTCGCTCTCGCTGATATTGCTGCTCTCGTCGAATCTCGGCGAGCTTATGGTTTAGTTCTCGAATCTTGTCAGCCATTTCTGTGACGTGATCTCGGTCGTGTTCCACATTCGGTTTTGCAGCGCCAACGTTGATATCCAAATACATTCGGATGTGAGAGTTGGAAAACCAACCGGACGTATAATTGGTGGACAAACAAATAGAATGGTCTCCCGATTCGTGGGAAGTGAACGTGAATCGACCTTCGGACGGTCCTCGCGTGCGTGTAACACGGTGGCCAGAGTGCACTTCCTGCCGTGTCGATGCATTAGCACAAGCCAAATGCCTCCGAGATATCCTCACCTCAATATCCACCTGAATGCCCAAGGCGGCGTGTGCTAGATACTTGTTTTCTTTGTCATCCCACTCAAGAGCTCGGTAGTGTCCTAAGTCACTGTTACTATAGATTTAGGCAGACACAAGGCGCGGGGCTTTACCTTCGACGATCGTATCGGTAGGGAGCTCTTCGATAAAGCATCTCCTCTCGTTTGAGTCAAGATAGAAGTGTAAACTGTTTACGGACGTGATGAGTGCAAGGCAAAGCAGAACGAAGGATCGTCTCATGGTCGTCGGGTTCGCGTACGTGGTAATTGGCAATTGACGCTTAGGTCATCTTCCACAAGTAAACTGTATTCTGGTACACATCGCAAAACAAGTGCTTATAGGAAAAACGTCCTTCTTGTCGTTTCGAGTTCAGGCTACGCAAAAGCAGTCAGTTTAGATCGAGATAAACAAGCATTTACGCAAAACTCACCTTCCAAGTCCACTCAAAGTCGTTACCATTGTCCAGTTTATGGTCTCTACCAGACCGAACGTTTTGAGGTTCGTCGGGCTTGTCTGCATCTTCAGTGGAGCCTGAAGGCTGGGGACCGTCGTCATTCGCAAACTCCAGTGGCGGTGGTGGCTCTGAGCCCACTTCAACAACTGGGACACCCTTTTTAAGAGACCGAAGTTTGAGCGTAAATCGGGGGCCAATTTCTTGCAAGGCAGCCTTTTCGGTGGACCTGAACGCGTACCTACAACCAATGTACGGTGTTGGAATAGCCTCAAGCGCAAGTCATGGATACGTACCGATGCCTTCGGAAAAACAGGAAATCCCGCTGGTTATGAAGGGTAACTACTTGTCTTCCTTCGAACTCGGGCATCACCGGGAACAGTGTTTGAAACAATCTTCCAACAGTAGTTCCAAGCCGAGTCACAAAACCGTTGAGTACGAGCTCAGGATAATGAGGCGAAGGTCGAGCATGGCCAGATATTTGAGCAGTTGTTTGTATGGAAGTCAGTTTAAAATATGCAGTTGGCCCATGCGGTAGTCGAATGATTGTCATAGCGTCTGTATACCCATGTTCAAGCAAGCTCATGGCGCACACATTGAGCACTCACTTGGCTTCTTCATGTCCTCATTCACCACAAGCATGGCCCCATAACCTCGGTTTCCAGCCCAACCAGCAATGCGACCCATCTCGAATCCATGACCCCGCTTTCTTCGGATGAATTCGGCCCCTGGGAACACACTAACCAACTCCTCACAGAACTGGAAGGTAGTCTTTGTCGCCTTTTGCGAAGTAGTTATGAGCACCTTGGGCGAATTGAATGGGTCGGTATCAATCGTAGTAGTCGGGTTGAAATGCTCCGCGAATTCGTCGTTGGCAATGTCAACAGTGTTCTCATCATCCACCTGGTCTACATCAGAGTTGTTTAATTGACCTCCTGTGTTCTGAATAGACACGGGAGCAACGGGGATAACGGAAGGATTAAATTCCCTAGTGTTATCGAGTGTGCGCGGGACATTTTCTGCGATACGTCTCTTGAATATCAAGATGAGTATCAAGCCAAACGAGTCGACATGAGTAAACATACCTGCTTCAAAGTAGGATCCTTCCGTTCGGCCTCCGCAAGTGCTAGCCTTCTCTTGAGTTTCTCTTGGCCTTTTGCCTTCTTCTTAGAACGATGTACATCTTCTCTCTTGTGTCGATTTTTTATCAAGGACGGCTCGAATCGAGTTGGAGGCATGTTCGCAGTGTGGCGGCAGCCAGGAAATCTTCAATTTGCAACAACAGAGACAACCTGTATAAGCGCCAATTGAGCGCCAGGCTGAAAGATTCGAACCTGCTTTTGACCACGACACATCTCCCTCTCCGACGTATCTAGATTTCATTGTACTGGAATCGCGATAAAGTTACAGATCTGGCCTTCGTCGCATCCGAATATAATGACGACAAACTCGTTCCCCCGGATTTGTCCCCCGACCCGAAGGCTACGTCACTATACAAAGACTTTTTTACAGCCTCATGCCGGCTTGGATTCACCCCAACTCGGATCAGCTCTTTGGAAGTGTTTCTGAATGGGCTAGCTCTAAACCTACGAAAGCTGACTTGGGAATCTGGTACTGTTTCATCAAATCGATAATTATTTCTCAGCCCATCTCGTCATACCTTGTTAGAACGGGCTAATTATCGCTTTCAACGACACGTTTGATGGGGACCCGTTGCCTCCTGAAGATCTGGTATTCAACCTCACTAATCTGTGGCCGGTGACCTTAACGAGCCGCGTCTGCTATCTTGGCAATATTCTCACCAGCGATCTGCGTCGATGCATCGCATTACATCTTTCAAGTGGTACCGCTATTATGGATCGCTAGCCCTGGTACCTTCACGCCCTGCGGTGACTGCCTGACTCCCGATCGTGCCGCGGTAATGGCCGATTCATGAATATTTACATATTATTTGCATAATAGACGCAAGGAACCCAGGTGCATGTCCCATTCTAACGATCGTGTGCATTTAAAGACTTTAACATGCCTCGACTCGCAGAATCACGCTGTTTCACTTGAAGCGAGTTCCTGCACCGCTGAGCAAACCTCATTGCAAGAGTTTGGCATTGTCTTGATCGGGTGAATCACTAGCATATACATCACGTATAGTGACACGCTGCGAATAGCTTGATTGCACTGGTAGCTATAGAACTTGAAAGCGCCTTGTTTGAGGTTCACGATTCACGCATAATATTCTATTCTGTGGCCTTGCGACTCACGAGGTATCCATGCTGTGTCGGCTACGTTGTATGCAAGCACGGTCTAGCATTCAGCCTCGCTACCTGGGTCTAGACGAAGTCTGGGTTGAGTGGTATCAATGCTGCACGAGGCGCGCCTATTATCGGATACGTCGACTACGGGTTTATGTCGGTCCTTGATGTCGCATGCAACTAATAGCAAGATCGCGTGTACCCTAAAGAGCCCCATGAAGGGTTGATTGCTAAGGTATCTTCTTCTGCGGCTTTAGCGCATCAGAAGCAATTAGTATTTCTCTGAAGTTCAAAGAGCGCGCCCAGAAAACTTAGAAACCTTAATCACGTTTAGTCCCGCTCTTTGACTGATAGCACCAGCCAATACTCAGCTCATGTGAAGTAACCCACGCAAGCACTAAGAAGTTTCGGGCTGCCTTTGGAAATAATGTAGTGTTGTTTGCAACGATTTATCGTAAGCCACACCAAGCCTTGGTCGCTCTTCCCAACCTTTAGGGAAAACCCTGTGGCTCGGCTCATTTCCGAGTCCCCTTTCGTTACTGGAACTGGATGATCAATCGTCAAGGCCTTCCGGTCCGATTGTTCTTTGTATTCTCATTGCTGGCCATGTTTTAGAGTTCTTGCGACTCATAAGAGGGAAACCATTCTTTCACGACTGAGCATTATTGCCTGAAGGTGTTTAAACGCCCTAGTGCTCCTGAACGGTCATTCGCCTCATTCACGTAACTTACAAAATGCGATCATGGATACTTACTGTCCTTTCCGTGATCCTGCAGTGGCTATACGAGGTAGCCTTGTTCAGAACGAGCGAGGCTTGCCAGTGGTAAGCTAACAGCTATTTGAATAATCAAACAGGTGCGATCGCGCAAAGGAATCCCTATCCACCGGGTTTCCCAGGTGCGAGCGCTTCCTTCACTGGTGTCAAGTTAGATCTGACGTGACGTGGATCCCAGGACTCGAAGCTGTTCCGTACTCAGTACGTATAATTGAGTCTTGGCTCTACATTTACACTAGAGTAAGCTGATACACGATGGTATGTTTAGTGCTGGTTCGCATGTGACCCCTTGTGTCAGAGCTTCAAGTGGGTGCTCTAGAGCACACCATGTAGTAGGAGGACTGATTGGTTGCTGTTTTAACGCAGGCATGTATGACTAACGACGTACTTGTCAACGGTCTGTGGCTTAGCTCCTGACACATTGTTTCAGCTGTAGTAACCTTAGGAGCGGATACGCAAAGAATCCGAGAAATGCGAGCTGGTATGAACTGTCAGCGAGTGTTCGTCTACGTAATCGGGCCGCAAATTAACCTGTTTCCCAGGCTATTCGATCCATCATTTGCTCTCTCGGGATTCCGTCTTAGGTGAAAGTACATTTCGGATCAATGTTACGAATACTCTGTCGCCTGCGCCTACATTATCTTCTGCTTATTCTTTCTTCTACAGTTCGTTGGCTGTTTCATTGCGCCTGCTTCTGTGCCTTTGCTTCGTTTTTGTCATGGCCATGCTTTAGTGCGATGTTCCTAAAAGGTCGTCATGCAAGAAACCATATTATTAGCTATATATATGCGAATTGATATCCCTTCACCCCACACTGTTAGCCTCCACAGCGATCTTCGATCTCCTGCTCCTCTTGCTCTAGTCTAGCTATCGTAGCTACAAGTACCCTTTGTCTACGTTCTTCCCGGCTATCGGACGGCTGAGGGGAATCTATGTTTGCTCCACCTCCTAGTACAAACGCCTGTACAGCTGCTTCCCTCTGGACATTAGAGGCGCGGCCCTCATACGCATTCGCACCAGACAACGTGTTCGATCCGGCCTTAGCAACCCGTTCAAACTAATAAACTGAACATTAATGCATGCGTTGGAAACGAATTTAAGGGGGTCCCGACCTCTGCAACCTCACGATTCAGTTGTGAGTTTAGCGTTTTGAACTATAGCAAATTTAGTAACAGTTTGTTGAGCCAGAACTTGGACAGACATACATCGTCCCCGTGCCCGCCGTAAACGTTGTGGGTCAGCTCGTGGCACAAAACACGACGAACCTCTCCGTAACTCCGAAAGCCGTCGTATGCGTCTGTTCGAATACGGAGCAGAATCGATTGACCGCCGTTGACATTGAGCCCAAGCAAGTTCGGATGTTCGTGAGGTGCAAGCTCGGTCAACAGGCCAACCGAAAACTCGTGTAAACGCATGATGTGTAGAATTGCAGAATCATTCGCGAGTTTAGACAAGATGCTCCGGGCTTGAATCGGATTCGGCAGGTGTGATAGGGGTTCAATGCGATGAAAACGAAATTGTGCGTCTTTTGTGCTTGATCCCGAGGTGTCTCGTACCTAAGGGAAACGATGAATTTCTTGCCCCTTGTGTGGGGGGGCTGAAGAACAAGAGCGCCTACCTTCGTGGGACCACGCGCTTCCCGGTTTCGCATGATCTCTGCCCGTCGTGAGGCCTCTGTTTCGGCCTGGTGCATTAGTCGAAGAGCATTCTCTGATGCTCCCACCAGAGTAATCTTCGATCCATTCTTGAGCCCCGACCCCTCGAGAGCCACTGCCCCGCGTTTCATTCCTTTCCACAGGAGCTTCTGCCTGTCGATAGGAACAGACGTCATTTCGTATAGGCGCTGTTTTAGGTCATCGATGCTGCTGGTAGAGGATAATACGAGATCGAATGCAGTAGGTCCATGATTTACGTGTAAAAGATAATCTTCGGTCGGAGTGCCACCTAGTGGAACGATGGCATCAGAGGGTCCCTCGGCCATAGAAATGCTTAGAAGTGCGGCTGGATACAGTACAATAAGAATTTGGAGCTCGCGAGGGGAGTTGAGGGAGCAGCTGTGTGGTTGTTCGGGTAGCGATGGTGGCTCTTAGATTAATCATTCGCGCGCCAATTGCCGAGCGCTAGTTACTGGCTGACGCAGCTTACTTGAAGACGCAGAATCCACAGTAGAAGCGAGTAGAACAGTCCAGCATCTCAGTGACCACGCTTGCGTGGAGATTGAAACCGCACGGCTGAGGGCTCTACACCTCCAACTTTGCACGATTAAACTGTCGGCGCTAGGCCATCCGCGGAGAGCGCGCTTATTGCTGCACTTTGGTCCGGGTCAGGAAATGTGCGTTCGCTCCTCGATCTAGACACAGACTCTTTCGCTCTCGAGTCCTGTGTTTTGGGCAAGCGATCTACCAAGTTGAGAAACGTAGGCGAAACACTATAATCTGAGAGTGCCTTGCTGACCTTGAGTAAAGCTAACGGGTGGCTTGGCGGTTGGGCAGGCCATACAACAATGCCGTTCTCTGCCTCGTCTCACTCTGCCTCGGATGCATCCTTTACTCGAAGAGTCAAGCCTCTACCGAAGCGCAGAAGAACCTCCCATACCGGATCTGATTTAGATGGGACTGATAGCTACACGTCGCCTTCATACTACCACCCTATCCACAGCGGCAGAGTCGTTAGGCTCAAGCAGGAATCTAACATCACTCCTTACCCAAACTCGACTGCAAAATCGCTCTCATTTCAGGCCAGGTCTCGGGTTATGGACGACGCGGACGGCGAAGGCGATTATACCGATCATCTACAACAACCTAATAATACCAAAAAGAGAAAGGTTCCGGCTGTCACTACTATCGGTGCTACCCGCAACACGTCTGCAATGCCGGACGACGACGACAAGTTCGACGACGACGCGGCTGATCGCTCACGCGTAGATTTGTCTAGAGAGACAGCCGGCGGTGTGAGCGCGGGTATGACTGGGGACGTGCCGGGATCAAATCCTTCCTCGGTCATCATCACTCATCGAAAGAAATGCTCGCCTGTTACGTTGGCCACTATTCGACTCAAGGAGCTCCTGGAGGCTCGCCGCAAAATGATGGCCGCGGTGATACAGGATGGCACCGATCCTTTGGCACTGGATTTCGCTTTATCGGCTCCATTTGCTCCCTCCCTCGCAACCCAGTCAGCTCGCACGTGGCCCCGGTACTCTAAACATCGTCGCCACTCTCGAAATAATTTACCTTTGTCTCAACGAGATAACTGTTTTTCTAGTTCCTTCACTTTTTCTTGCGTTAATCCCAGTAAGTCGCTATTCCTAATCCAGCGTGCAGCACGCTACTGACTCTCAGCGCCCATGTGTCTCAGCAAGTACCAAATACGCCCTTGCTAAGCAAACGGCTGCTGGTTTGCAGCTACGTTTTCAAACCGAGCTGGCGCGTCAGGCTACAAGTGCTACTGAGGTTATCCCAAAAATACCCTCAAAACACCCCAACGATCCCACTACGGGGCAACGGAAGAAAATGGAGTCTAACCCCACCCAAGCTTCCTCAAAAGTCCCCCACTCCGACACAACACGACCCCCAACCAAGTCGAACAAAACGAAAAAGAAGAAGCGATCTGCCTTGGCCAACGCCTCCAACCCCCATCATCTACGAAACTATGTTCCTTCGCGCGTACCGCAGTCTAATATCCATCCCTCGTCGTCCTCAGTTCACGGACAGTCTTCAGGCGCTTTTCTTGGTCTACTTGCATTGAAATTCTTGTCTGCCACTCTTCCGCCTCGCAGAAAAGGGCGCCTTTCGGGGGTCGATAGCCTCGGTCCAAGCTTGGTTCGGCCCGAAAGCGAATGGATTTGTCCTTTCTGCGAGTATAGTCTATTCTATGGGGATGATGCCGCTATGCATCGTGCCGTAAAGAACAGGAGGAAGATACTCAGGCGACGACGCAAGGCCAGGGAGCGAGCGGCTGCCGCCGCAAGTGGAACGGCCGTTTCGGCGAGCCAAGACGTTTCCGAGGATGAGGAGAGTGGAGAGGACGATGATTCTTTTGATGATGTTGGCGACGTTGCACCGGTATCTATCCCACCCCAGACAGGAAGGACAGGTGCACGCCAGAACAATCCAGGACCTCACCCCGGTGGTTGAGTCATGGGTCTACCTTTTTTTCATTTTTAGCTTCTTGCTTGATCCATGCATATAATCGCTCTCATTCGTATTTTCCTGCCCTAGCTCTCGCTTTGTGTCAAATCATGACAAGTTCGGATGTATCTCGTTTGTTCCTAGTTGATTTCAACCCACGATCTATGCACGATTCAATTCTCATTTGTATTACACAAACACATTTACGTACTATTCTACTCCTCTGCATTCGTTTTAACCAGACAGGATAAACTCAGAGTCCCATGCCTTTAGTGATACTTTCAATCCAGTTGTTATTGATGACACGATTGTACTCGGGACATCAATCTCAGTCAATCAAGCTAACGGTAAGTTACAAGTGGCCGGAAATCCACTAAATCTATAACTCAGATTGGGTTAGGTATCGATCTTAAGTCGGACGTCCTTCTTTAGCGGATGTGACGCACACAGGGAACATTCCGGGTTAAGTAAAACTCCTGTTGAATCAGATGATCCATGATACAAATCCATTCATGGTTCAGCCATGTCAGATCGATAGAAATAGCGCTAGCGACATAGTAAGGCGAGGGAAATGCTTCCTGATCTGTCGCATAATATGTGGCTCACTTCCCATCGTTACTATGCGCACATCTCATTTGCAGATCGCCCATTCAAGCTCACAGCGCTTTCTGAGACTAATTATATTCCCAGCGCATACATTTCAAATAGTAGCTTTGGCTTCCATACCAACAAAATGTGCAATCACTAGGAGGCAAAATATCACCCGGGGCGAATCCCCTGAATAATCACCCAAAAGTAAATAGGGGCTTTTAAATGGGTCATCTTCCCGCCATATTTGCCTCAACTCCTGTCAAGATATGCGACGCATCTCAGGCAAATTCCTTCACCGCAAACATGGGTACATGCGCGTCCATTTCCTAGATCCTCAGGCGTAAAGCTAAAATACTACACGTAATTTCTCCTTCAACAACGTGCTGCAAGCAGCATGAGTAACCAGAACTAATCTAATTAGCTATGGGGTATCTTGCAGTTGATACATGTATTTCATAGAACATGGTCTTGTGTTCATGTGTAGCAAGTACTCATAAGTCGTGTACGTTATCGTGCACTTTGGTTTCTCTGCGAGCACGCTGCTTTTACATGCGCCGGCGGACAAATCACACCCTGGGCGTAGTATCTGGACCCAATGAATCATTCAGGAATTCAGGGAAGCGCCAGGTTTCTAGCCTCGAGTTGTACTCTTCCCCTTTTGGCACGGGGCTCCAGATGAATCCAATGAGACACGCTTGTCCGCGCCAGGTGGATGAAGGGGTTTGGCTTCATGATCCCAAGCGTGGTTATTCGCGGTGTACGAACACACGCCTGATTTTTGGGTCTCTCATCCCGTTTTCTTTTCGTATCCTTCGACCCCGAGTCACTTGGTATAGACTTACCACTGTTTTGCTTTCTCATGCTAATTATCGTCAATCCAACGCGGTGAGCTCGGGAGCTCATTTCTGGTTGACGTCAATCACAGGTTCAACCTAGTTCCAGTGTTTAGGTTGGGTAAGTTTGGTGTGCTCCTCTTGTTACCCCCCTTAAACAAACGCCACTTTCTGAACCCACCACGCCGTCTCACCAATCTCTGGCTGGAGCATCATATCATCATAAACTATCGATCAAAGCCAGGCCGGCGCGCGCCCGACCTTAACCGTGTTTCATTCCTGTGCCTCAATGCATCAATATAATGTTTTTCTGCGCGATTTTTCGTCCATATTAGCCTCGGTCAGAATTGCCATGAAGTCCCCATCCCCGACCAGGTTATCTCGATGCCACCCACTTCTAGTCATCTACCAGGTCAGTGCCACCTTGAAGGGTATTTATTCAACCGTCTGAAAGCTGATGTTCACCTTCAGAGGATCCTGCTCACCCCCATGAAGACGACTACCCGGGCAACTATCAAACACCGCCCGCACATCCAAGCTCTTCCCAACCCAACTACTCCCAACCCATGACATACGCTCCGCAGTCCTATTTTCCTGGCGCCCCCGCATCCTATCCCCAATCGATGCCACCGCGTGTTATGGCACCGGCTCCTAGCTACTCCTATAACTACTCTTCTATGCCCGGAGCTTCTCCCGCTCAACTATCTGAAAGCGCTCACCCTCCACAGCCTTTCGTTGGGGGATACGGTGGACCGGCTCCAGCCTCTCAGCGTGGCGATAGCTACTATTACCCCCAGGCTCCAATGTCCGATGCTTCTTACGGACACCAATATATGCCTTTTCGACAACCGCACATGGGTCTTCAATATCCACCCGAACTTGGCCAGCCACCCTCCCCTCATCCCTCAACTGGCTCCTCGACATCTCAACGGCCGAACTCTCCCGATCGAGGAGCTAATGACCCTCGTGCACGTAGGATGGACGAAGTAAGATATGGCTCGGTAAGTACTCTATTTGGTAACCAATTCCACCGCTCACTGTTCTACATTGTTCACAAAGATGGCCAACAACTACCGTCATATCATCACGGCCGTCTCGCAGGCGTCGCCTTCCCCGTCCACAGATTCATCGGGGCATTCCTTTGAGCGTCCCGTTGTTGACGACATGCTACATCGAGCAGTAGAAGGCCTACGCCACCTAGATCCTTCAAGGGCGGAGCAGTACGGGTATCCCTACGAACATGGGCTAGAGATACCCTCGGGGGTTGTAGGCGATGCACTGTCGGAAACAGTGTTTGTTCAATACTATGAGGATGGCAAGACTGACGCCAACCCAACAAAGAAAAAGGTTCGTTGGATCTCAGATTCGCGTGTTCATCAATCTAGCGCACGAGGAAGTCATTAACGTTAGGGAGTCGTAGAAGCGCGATTCACGAAAAGGTACCACTCAGTGTGCCAGCTGCCATGCAACATCGACGCCCGAGTGGCGGCGTGGCCCCCTTGGTGGGTGGCGCTTTCAGCTCCGACGAGATTAATCAGCTAAGCTTTTATTTGTCCCCTGCTATTGAATTAGGCCCACGCACTCTATGCAATGCTTGTGGGTTAGTATATGCGAAGCTTGTGAGTACCGATATTTAATATAACAAATGCAACCGAGTTGTGATCAACGTCCTCTTAGATGAAGAAGCGCGCAAAGGAAGAGGGTAGATTATCTCCTGGTGATCTTTCGCGTCGCGCCCGCTCTGGAGGAAGGTCACGACAAGCTACGGAAGAAAGCGAGGAGGATCGCGGAGGTGACCAAGGCAGTGATGACGCTCTCCCGCCTGTGGCTGGTCCATCTACCGGTAGCGAGCCAGGCTATCCTCCATAGCACTGTGCTTTGAAATGCTACTCGTGATATTTTATCCTTCTAACCAAAAGGCGTAAAAGCTTTCGTGACGATAACCTTTCTGAGAACGTGGTTGTAGCTTATCCTGCTTTGCTCTTGTTGGCTAGTCTGAAACTGTCACGTTTCAACCGCCTCGCTCGTCTCACTGTGGATTTGTGGCTCTGGCTAGTCCTGTTATCCTTTGTGGCTCCAAGTTTGTGTTGTATGTTTGTTTCAATCACACTATTCGGACAAACATTTTTTGGTCTTAATTTGATTAACCATTTTGGTCGAGGGTCACGTGCGTTATGTAATCGGCATTTGCCGTTACTGAGGGCTAGTTCCACCCTTGACGATCACCACGAGCATGAACAAAGTTAATGTAGAAGGAACGATCTTATTTGAGCAGCCTTTTCTCAGGGTATGTCTTTGTTGCCTGTGCATTGTACCGACCGACTGATTCACAAGTGTAGGTACCCTACGAAACTCTCCGCAAGCATTTCAGAAATTCACAAAAGCAAATCGAGCGGGAGTTTGGGGCCATTCAGTCCGCATCTGCCGAACTCGCAAGGCCTAGGCCCGATGGACGCGACCCAATCGAAACGGCGAGGGTACTTGACGGTATTATTACTCGAACCGAGGGCCTTAAGAAGAGGGTAGGCGTTGGGCTATGTGATTTTGCACGTGTGATGCACACGTACACCTTTGCGTGGTGTTGATCCTTGATGGTCTGGTATGTAGCTCCAGGACCTTCAGAACAATTCCGTTGCCCCCACTCAAAGCTCGTTCAAGCAACGCCTCGATCATCTTGCGACACTCGAGGGCGCGACGACAGTAGACCAATCCGATTATATCCAGTGGACGGAAACTCGCACTGATAGATGGCTCGTAGACTGGGCATTTCGAAACTCGAGGGAGGAGACCGCAATAACACTCGCCAAGGAGAAAGGCCTTGAGGTATATGAATTAACCTTTACTATTCACCTTTCTCATCGGCCTCGACTTTCAGGCACTAGTAGACACCGATCTATTTGCAGAGATACGTAAAGTCGAAGATGCACTAAACGATCACAAATGCGCAGTGGCTTTGGCATGGTGCAGCGAAAACAAGGCAGCACTCAAGAAAACGAAGGTCCGTGTGAGGTTGTTTTTCACGTAACCCCAATTAATTAGCGCGCTAGAACTCGCTGGAGTTTGAACTCCGCCTACAAGAATACATCGAAATGATTGAACAGGGCAAAGAAGTGGAAGCGATGGTATACTTGAAAAAATACCTGCTTGCCTGGTACGACACTCACCCCAAGCAAATACAACAAGCCTCTACCCTCCCCGCTTTTCCTCCGTGGATGAGAAAGATGATATACAAGGTGGGCACGCTTGTCATCTAATTATTTTGAGCCGACAATTCCGACCCTGGCTACGCATTCTCCCTCAGGAGTGGTACGACCCGCATCGATGGGGATTTTTGATCTACACGTTTCGAAACGCCGTCTACGCATTGTACAATCTCCCCACTACTTCGCTGTTGGCGCTAGGTTTGTCTGCAGGCTTGGCTTCGCTCAAGCTCCCCGCGTGTTACGACCCGGCGCAGCGCAACGTCGATTGTCCAGTTTGTGACACGGATGGGCTAGGCATTTTGGCAAAGGAAGTTCCAAGGAGTCATCATGTGAACTCGGTTATCGTGTGTCGAATCACAGGCAAGATCATGGATGGGGACAATCCCCCCTTGTGCTTGCCTAACGGCCAAGTCTATTCCCAGAAAGTGAGTAAGAACACTCTATTCGACTGCCTACGCTCAACCACGTTCCAGGCGTTGAAAGACCAGGCAAGTCGTAACAATGGTCAAGTGACATGTCCAAAGACTGGAGACGTTTTTGAGTTTGGGCAGGCGCGGAAGATGTTTATATCGTAATCACTAGCTCTCGTACGGTATATTTTGGACCGGTGTATTCCTATTTAGATTCATATTCGCTATTGCTTTCAAACACAACAACTGTAGAGCAAATACGACGCAATATTATTCGGATTACAGATATCTAGCACTCTACATTGCCCTAAACGCTTTGGTGGGAGAAAATTAAGAAACAAGTAGACACAATACTCGCGAACAGAAAGTCCAGAACGAGCCACAGCATTGCAACTTGAACGATGGAGAATACAAATGTGTGGCAGATGGTGATGATGTGTGTGATGATGAATAATTTCTACGGTGCAGGATGAGACGAAACAGAAACGTAGAAAGGAATGCGCCCTTTCGTCTAGGAAGCGATGAATCGATAAGCAAAGACGAATAATGATAGATCACAGGCGCACGAAAATAAAACACACGGTATCACCAGAGAATTTCCACAATTACAACGCGCAGCAAGAGAAATTAGGTTAAGCGCGTTATGCGAGCGTCATGTCGTGTCATGTCGTCATAGTCGTTATCCAAAGCACGTCGGATCGGAGAGTGCGTGTTGTTGAGACGAGAAAGGGGGAAGCATAGAAGGGGAAGTTGCATAGGTTGTTCCAAAATTCGGCTCCAGGCTGTGGTATTTACCACCAGCCTCCACCTCCACCGCCGGCACCGCCGTTGGACCAGCCTCCTCCTCCTCCTCCGCCACCGTACCCTCCGCCTCCGCCTCCAGAGTAGCTCGGGCCGCTGGAGTAGCCACCACGTCCGCCACCTCGGCCACCGCCAGAGCTAAATCCTCCGCCCGTAGAACGGAAGTCACGGTTGCCGCCACGACCGCCACGACCTCCGCCTCCACCTCGACCGCCACGCCCGCCTCCGCTGCCAAACATCGACTCGGCGGCGACAGTCTCAAGCCAAGCAGGAACTTCTTGGTTAGCTTCCCGCAGGAGACCGAGCAGTTCGCGTACGATGTTCTTGTTTCCTCGGTTGAAGAAGGCGGTGGAGGTACCCGTATTACCCGCACGACCGGTACGGCCGATGCGATGCACATAGTCGTCGATATCGGACGGCAAATCGTAATTGACAACGTGGGTGACGTTGGGGATATCAAGGCCACGAGCGGCGACGGCAGTGGCGACCATAATGGGCGTGCGTCCAGAGCGGAACGTGGACAGGGCAAGCTCACGCTCACGCTGGGTACGATCGCCATGAATAGAAGTGGCTGGGAAACGGCTGGATTGTAGTTAGTATGATGCTTCGATTGGGCGAATGGCAGGACTCACTTAGTCATGAGGTACTCGGACAGCATGTCCGCCATGCGCTTGGTCTCGACGAATACCAAAGTGAGGCCACCCTGCGGCTCCGAGTGGAGGATATCAAGCAAGACAGATCTCTTGTCATTATCTTCGACATACTCAATCTTCTGAGTGATGTTTTCGGAAGTGGATCCAACCCGACCAACGGATAGGAAGATGTATTCCTTAAGGAAGTCCTTAGCGAGGAGCTGGATGTCGCGTGGGAAGGTGGCGCTGAACATGAGAGTTTGTCTTTCCATGACGCCAGGCATATCTTCGCCCTGAACGATACGACGAATCTGGGGTTCGAAACCCATGTCCAACATACGATCAGCTTCGTCGAGCACGAGGTACTGAATGTTGGCCAAGCTAATGCGGCCACGCTCGATGAGATCGACCAAGCGCCCAGGAGTAGCACTCAGCAGATCACATCCACGCTCAATTTGGCGCAACTGCTGATTGATATCGGCTCCACCATAGACGACAGCTGGCCGAACCCAGGAGCGGTACGCAAACTTGCGGGCCTCGTCATGGATCTGACTGACGAGCTCACGAGTGGGAGCGAGGATCAAAGCGGTCGGGTAGGCGCGACGACGACCATAGTTGGCGTTGGGATCGGCCGGGGGAGGGCGCGGGCCAGCGGCAAAGGAAGCAGACAAGATAGGGAACAAGAACCCGCCGGTCTTGCCGGAGCCAGTTTGAGCGCAGGCCATGAGATCGCGACCAGCGGCGACAATAGGGATAGAATACTTTTGCACCGGAGTAGGTGTAGTGTAACGAGCGTATTGGATGTTGTCCAGCAGCACGGGATCAAGCGGCGGGTTCGTAAATTGGTTGACGGGCTCGGGCACGCCAGCACCAGTAGCTTCGACCGGGATGTCTTCGTATTTGTCAAAGTTGATGCCGGTGTGTTGCTTGAGCGGGTCCTCGGCGTCGCCATAGAGTTCTTGTTCCATGGCGGCATTGCGGGCAGCGGTGATATGCTTTCCGTCTCTCCAGTAGCCGTAGCCGTCGTTGCCGCGGCGTCCACTGCCGTCTCGCGAAGGCGGTGTCGACCAGCTAGCGCTTGCGGAGCGTCCGGTGCCGCCACCGAAACCTCCGGTGGAGCCGCCACGCGGGGCCCACGAGCTTCCGCTGCTCGAGCGCACGCTTCCGCCAAACGGGTCAGGGCGACGAGGGGGTGCGTTACTATTAGATGAATCGGACCAGCCGTTGCTTCTGCAAAATGAAAAAAGTTGCAGGATCAGTATCTGTCGCGATGGCTCAGGGTGAATGAAAACACGCACTGATTCCCAGCTTGGGGTGCGCGAGCACGAAGATGGGGAGGAACATAAGCAGCACGATCCAGTGCCATCGAGGCTAGAGTGAAAAAAACGAACAAAGATGAGCGTCGTAGCCACAGTAAAAAAGATCTCGTGGCGTACCAAACTGGCTCTCAATGGAGCCATTTACAGAGCCATTAGGGTTGATAGGCATACGTGTAGTGATACGAGTCTAGGGTGCGTTTTTTTCTATGAAAAAGCTGTTCGGAACGAGTTACGAAGGTGTCCAAAGGACGTCGTGGTGAAGAGAGAAAAAACCCCAGCCAATCAATATCCATATGAAAAATTGGGTTATGTACAAGTGTTTGGCGTCCGCCACAGCCCCCTGTCCCACGAGCACATGACCGAATCAGGTGGCTAGCATTCTTCAGCCACACGAGTTTCGCCGAACCGAGACGCAACGGCGCTTGGTTAAAATGCAAGAAAAATCGGATGACGGAACTCGACAGGGGCTTCGCGTGCCTTGATAATGCAGCGAACATCTGACGAGCTCCGGTTTAGTATTAGACTTACAATGTTTGCGCTTGGCTTTCATTGCCCGAGGGGACATGCCGCCAGGCAGCGTAATTCGCGCATTCCAATACGCATACGGGGGGCAACGACGGAGCCCCTCTCTCCCTCCCCCTCCTCGTGTTGCGCACAAGGTCCGCCTAACGATGATCTCCTATCAAAACGAAAAAGTATTTTCACTCGGGGGGGCACCGCAAGGTTCAGCCCTCAAAATACGTTGTTGCTCTTGATATGGGGAGCATATACTCGAGAGACAAGGAGCCAATCGCGACGAGGGTCATGAGTCGCAAAATGCGGAGCGTAGACACAACGATTTCCGTGATAAGCTAAATCCTGGTGGGAATAGCGTGTCAGTTGGCCACAGGGTCGGACATCAGAGTGCCGAACATCAAAGACAATGGGCAGAGACCAAGGGCCGAGGAATATGCAACGAACCAGGGAAAAGAGTCAACTCGAGCCGAGATTGCTGATGCTAACGTTTGGGCACACAGACATGTCAAAAAAACACAGTTGTCTCATCATTTCCAGTCAATATAGGGGTATCAAGTCAAAAACAGAGGCATAGGGGTACGACTAGGTGGGTTCAGAGCATCACAGGGAAAGATTACACGGGTGTTCGAGCGACAAAGCACGAGAAAGCAAGAAGAACAAAAAGTCAATCATGAGGATAAGGCTGCCAAGTCCAAAATGAAAATGAAAAAAGTGGTTACGAATACACAGGGGCGCCATAAATACTCTCGTTACCCTGCTCGAGAGCTTGATCCGAGCTATAACGATCCCTGAGGCACGAGTCGGCATCCAAATCAGTACCACAAAGTTGCAAGGGAACAATGAGTGACTCACTTCTTTTTAGCAAGACTTGAAGGACACTCTATGCACTTGCCGTCGGCGACTTTTGCGTTGACACCGGTCCAGTGTCTGCGCAAGGCGTCGAGCCGAGAAAACACCTTGCCGCACACGCACGTCGGCCTCAACACGTCTCCATCCCCTGGCTTCCAGTCGTTTGGTAGCAGCGTCGCTTGAGAGCGACTGAGTTGCCCCATCGTGACTGCCAGCGCTTCGGCCGGCACATGAACTGCACGGACATGTCGTCGCAGCTCCACCGGTCGGTTGAAGGGCTCGTCGCATTGCACTTGGGTGATAGGGTCCTTGTATCCACAGGCCACAGGCTGCCGGTCGCCAGACGGTCGGTACCGCGACTGTTTGGTGGTAGATGAGGAGATACTGTCTCGGAAGCAGCTTTCAGTAAATGGCGAATGCAAAAGCAGACCAGAACTTACACAAGGGGCACATCGTCGTGAGGAAATACCCCGCGTGACTTGCGTCGCGGAGCTGTGGGTGGAAGCTTGCGGGCAGGTTTAGAGCCTGGCACTGCAGGGAGACGCGAAGGACCCGCAAACGAGTCGGACTGCGACGACGACGCGCCAAGGCCAGAGATGCCAGCGCTGCCGAACAAATCTCGCTCGAAATCGTCCGCCACTGCGAATCCTCCTAAATTAAGGTCCCTAGATGCATCGATTACGTTGAGAAACGATAGCAAGGACAATAGGCTGGACTTACCCGGAAACCGATATACCCAAACTGGCGATCCCTGTATGCGCTGTCGTGCTGAGCGTAGAGCTTCCAGTAAAGGGTGTCGGTGGAAGTTTCCCTCCGAACACAGGCATTGAAGGGGCGCGCACATGGGCCGACTCGGGAGGGGGTGGGTCATACGGAGGCAACTCGTAACCGCTAATCGCCGGGCTCTCCCTCGCAGCCGGCCTGGGAGCATCCACTGGGCTGGATTCGAGCAGGTTGTCCAAGCGAAATGCAGGCGACTGGGATGACATCATTTTTCGCTTGCCCTTGATCTCTAGGTACGGCGGAAGATGGGTTGAGCTCGAGTAGGGCGGCGAGCGGCGGCGATCTGTGGTTCCGTCGACTTGCGCATGAGAGCGCTTGCTGCTGGATCGACGATCATGTTCCCACGTATGCCGGCTGGCAGGGTATTTCGCCAGTAGCTGATAGAGTTGCGGGGGGTGAGTGGCGCGACAGGGGTGATCCCAATGGAGCCATACCTCTTCTACCACTTGGCCGACCTGGTTTTCGGGAGGCGATATTGGTGGAAGGTGAGGGACATCACGGTCCTCAATTGAGAACGACGGACGAGTGTCGACAGCGCGAGATGGTTCTGCTGGAAGGTCAGTGGTCGTCTGGGACGACGGGAAAGCAGACGCACCAGCCTCTAGGTAGTCACGGTTCTGGTGCTGGGATAAACGTCGGAGAATCTGAGCGCGGCCGGGCTTTGGAAATTAGAGCCGGATGTGGCACGATAGGGAATAGGCAGCGGGAAAAATGGCTAGTTATTTGCAAAGAATTCGGGGAGGGCGGGGACAAGGGCCTACCTCGTCGTCGCCGTCGTGGTACTGGCGCCAGAGGCTGGCGGAGGTGCAGTCCCCAGCGTGGGTCTCGCCGCAGGTTTGACAGGCCGGTGAGGGTTTGCGATCTTCATCATCCGGATAATGATGGAGGCGTGGCGATTGTGCAGCCGGACGAGTGTGGGTTGGGGAATCCGGCGGACGCGAGGACGCAGAGTCACGAACACTGGGGGACGTCAGAGCAGGCAGCGAACCGCAAAAAAGTCCACTCACGGGTCGTACATGGGGCGGCGCCTGGTCGCGGCCCAGACGGGCTGAGGCGGCGAGGGCGGGGGCGGCCGCGGCGGAGAGGACAAGTTACGGTCCAGCCTAGCACTCGCGAGATGCGGCCGTGGTGGGCGGGACGAAGTTCGAACTGCGGGCCGAGATGAATGTAAGTAGGCCGAACGCGCCACAAATATGTTGGGGGTGAAACAAGCTTGGAGACTCGTTGCGTACCTGTGAAGGTGTCTTCGTGAAGGGGTATACGTGTGCTGGCAGGCTCGTGGTAGGCAGTAGTAAAGGACTCGTGGAAGGACCAGCCGCGAGGTGCCGCATCGTCGAGCATGGCGGAGGTAGGGGTTGATCCGGCCTATTATACGTGTGTTGGGATATTGATCCAATATCTGAGTCCGCGGCGCGACTGGCGGGCTACAGGGCGCGGGGGCGGGTGCAAGGGGGGCCAGCACAGGCGCACGGGCGTCATGCAGCAATTGTGGTGGCCAGGAGCAAGCAGTCGCCAGGTGCCACAGCGTCCGATGCGGGGCCAAAACAGCGGTCCAGTCCAGTCCCAAGTCGGCCCCTGCCTATGAGCATTCCATCCCAGTTCCGGCCCTTGTTCCCATTTCATTGCTGCCAATCTCGTCAAATACGGGCGTTGGACAGCACGAGTGCCATTTTGCGCGACATTCTGACATTTTTCGCACAATTTTCGTCGAGTGTGTGTCTGAAACACGGATGGGCCAATCAGTGGCACTCGCAGCCTGCCGATGGCGAATGACGATGGCCGGTGACTTAGCGCCGTATCAGCATCGATCCTCCGCCGACCACCACGGTCGAGACACTGGCCGCATGTCCAGCCTGTGAGTGGCTTGCCGAGCCAGGTCCTGCCGTTTCACTCGCCGCCCGAACTGCGCCAATTCCGGCCGCTGTGCGTGTCACTTTCCCCATCGCGATCTATGACGACTCATGGTGCCTAGCCCGCAGACTAATTGTCACCACGTTATCCCACGAACGGCTATCGATGTGAGCAAATACCCGTTCCTTTTTTCCAAATTACCACCCATGCGCGCTCTTAGCCTTTTTTCAGACGCGTTTGCGTCCGCCGCTCCTGTGTTGCGCCAGAAGACACAAACTATGCCGCAAGATCGCCGAATTCCATTATGAGATATTCCAGGTAAGCTCCTCTCCTAGTCTACTCGGCCCTAGATATATCGTCACCGTTAGTTTGCGCTCTGTAGATACCGTCCGCTCGGGCTGCACTCGTCGAGCGAGGTGCGTTTGCCCAGGGAATGCAGGTCTGTTCCTCCGGAATTTCATTGAAAGACCATTCTAAATTTACACCATCTACGTTCCAGAGGACAAACGGTCAGCCCACTCCACTCCGATGCTTGGATACGTCTAACTCGATGACTTGCAGCTCGGTTCAATCCAATAAATCACCATACATTCGTTTTGACAGAATTATTCTACAGTCCGGGCTCGCTACCCTGTCGATCCCACCCGAAAACATCATTATTGATCCCTCGACGCCATGGCTGGTCATTCCCCGGTCGTTGGCCATGCCATTCTGTGAGTGAATATATTGTCGATTAACTATCACTGACTATGACGCAACAGACGTTCAAACCTTGGGCGCAGCTCCACAGCCCGCTACACCTAGCCCCAGAGGCGCCACGACGCCGTACCTCCTCCCATGCTCAACGCCGCTCATCCTCCACCTCCAACTCGACGGCGTAAACCTAACCATTTCAACCCACGACCTCGTCGCAAGCGCCCATGCAGGGACGTGCATCAGCAATTTGCGTACATGGGTCGACCCAACCGAGGACTCGCTCGTCCTCGGCTCTATATTCATGCGTAGCCTACACGTGTAAGTAACGAAATATTAAAAAAATCATCTCTCGTAAACTCTAAACCCCGCTTGCTTGGTAGCGCTCACCCATGTTACGCGGTCTCCGAATTCTATAAGCGTCGTATGTCGATGTCCCGGAGGGGTGCGGTTATCGGTGGGACTATTGGGGGAGTGGCGGGCGCAGCCTTACTCGCCGTTGGGGCGTATCTGCTATTTCGTCTTGCCAGGCGCGGGAGGGGTCGGAACGTGCAGGAGCGTGGGGGCATCGAGTTTGCGGAACCGCGGCCACGCCAGCCCCAGCCACGATCCGCCAAGCCAAGCATAGCTTCTCCCCCTCCTCCCCTCCCCTCTGTGCCTTACTCGCCCGACACCTCGATCCCTCTCCAGCCTTCCACGAAGACGACAGAAGATGAACCTCCTATCGCCGGGCCCAGCTCGCAGCCGCAACTCCCATCCCAACGCCATCTGCAACGGGTCGAGCGCGAAGTCCGAACGAGCTCGGGTTCTCAGTTTACCGAGCATTTCGGCGATGTAGCGCCCGAGTACGTCCGTACCTCGCGGCCACGTTCTCCGCTCGGGGATAAGCCGCTCCCACATATTCCATTCCATCCTCCCCCTCCGTCGGCTGCCAGTGGTTCTAGTCAGGTCGAGCAGCCTGCTGAGTTATCGTTTGTGCCCTTTGATACCCACGCGCAGCAGAGGAAGGGAACTGGGTCGACGTCGTCGTCCAAGCGGAAGGATAGCACGTCGCCGAAGAACAGTTTACCTCCTGGTGCTGCGTCGCCTGTCGAGTCGGTTGGAAGTTACAAACCGGCTGAGCAATCCCATTCACGAGGAGTCTCGATCTAATTTGGTTTATGAAAGATTGGGTTTATGAGTGAGTGGACACTCGGACTATGTTTACGTATAGACTTTCTCTCTGTCTTCTTTTTGGTGGACTATGTCGTAGTGGTTTGATTAGATGGACTGTTTTGCTAGATGTTCCCTTAAAGGCTTGGAATGGACCAGGACTCGCGTTTTCGTGCGTTGTTGCTGTTCTTTTCACCGTGTATCCCTTGTTGTTGCCCTAGACGTTCTGTTTCTCTACTGGACTTTCTTAGTGATTTCTTTACGGACCTTGTAATGCCCTCTACGACCTTTTGCTGTACGTATGGTAGATTGGACGACCACGAGACACGAATGGTAATGATTTGGCGATGATTTAATTTGGGTTGAACGCGAGTTCAGTTTGTGTGGGATATATGCATCCAAATACTTTATCGTAGTATCCCTTACGTCTAGATTACAATTATTTATTGGTATACAAACGTCCAAGACCTTTATCCGGTGGGTTGAGCCGCCTCTGCAGGTTGCGCTTGCCCCTCGGCTTGAGCTTTCGAAACGGTACCTATCCTCAGCCTATGGTGAAGATAAATTAGACCCAGTTCACAACGCATGGGCTAGGGAAAAGACGCACTGGTTCCTCTTGGAAAGAACTCGAATCGTGTTCTTCTGCTCGGCATGTGTGAGCTCTTGCCAATTTGAGATTCTGGACAGTGCCTGTCAAGTCTAACGTTTAATTAATTAAAAACGTCATTCGGGGAGCGCCCTACCCCGTCCGAGTTGACTATCTGTAGTCACTTCGTTAGTCTGAGCGTCCTACGACACAATAGATTAAACGGCTCGCCATGGGACCAAGCTTGTCAAAGCTAATAGATTGTCCTCCGACCTCAAGGGTCGTCACATCTGAGTCGCCAGTAGATCCTTCACCGGGCGCCGGTAGGAGCAGCGGTGTCTTATTTTCAGGAGATGACATCGATATTATTGAAGGACTTGGCTCGGTCGAGGTTGTCTTTATGTACTTGAGCGGTTTGTATGTGTTTGTACTGGTACGTTCTGGAAGAGTCTGGCAGTCTGCACCTTGGCGCTCGCCAACTAGGATAGTTCAATGCCGAAGCGCATTTATTATGTGTATACTAAAGTGCAAAGCAGTACGGCTACAGTGGTACGAACCGGAAGCATTTGGTTTAAGCATTGTTGTCGATCTTCTGCCTCTCTTCCATTATAGCCCGTTTCCCGTCCTTCTCCTCGTCGAATCGATAGATGGGAAGATCTAATAGGAACACGGTCTTGATAAATTGCGGGAGCCTTGATTAAACGGCCCTGAACGTTAGTGACTGGACGCTAAGCAAGGATTTTCTACGGGCTTACTTGGCGTAGATCTGCGGTGGCATAGGGATGAGCACACTAGTGCGTGACAAGTACCGCTGATAGTTTGGCCATGCGTTTGCGTGGGTCGGTTTTGGCCCGTGTGAGAGGAGGAAGAATTTTTGTGCTGTGGGTTTCTGGGCCGTTGGACTGGTGGTGAAGTGGGTTTCATTAGTGGAAGAGGGTAGGCAAAGGGATGGGGATGAACTTACATTCCACTACCGAAGATGAGGAGGACCATGGTGAAGAGTGGGCTAGTGATAGCGCCTAGTGAGGCTTGGTGTGGGCCGCTTCGGCCGGAAGAGGCTGAAAGAGCGATAAGCCATATACCCCACCAGCATAGGATTCTGACAAAGTATGTTAATAGCACGTTGTCTGATGGAACGGAGCTACACTTACTCTCCGAAGTATGGCGGGTGGCGGCTGTACTTCCAAATACCATAAGTTGTCGGTTGGTCCTTGGGCGGATGGGTTTGCTTGTACTTGAACTATAGCAGCGCTCACTTAGAGCAAGTTTAGCCAGACGAAATAGGAACTCACCTTTTGGACATCCGCTAAGCTCTCGATCGACCAACCAATAACCCACAGGATAATTCCAGCAATGTCGGTTCCAGTTCCAAAGCCTGGCTGTACTCCGCGCGACGAGGAGACTCCGGGGGAGTTGAGGATGGTGACTGGGAGGGAAACCGTCCAGACCCAAACTATCTGACCAACCCAGAAGCCTAGGAACTTGAAGAAATGAGACCGGATATCGTCAAATCGAGTGTCAGAGCCAGTCTTTAACACGCGGAATAGTAGGAAGCCTAGTAATTGATGAGTAATGGCGAGACGTAGTTAAGCCCGAAGGACGTACCAGCGAGCCGTGTCGCCCAAATCATAACAAAGACAGAGGCAACGATGTTACGGGCATGGTAGGTGCCATTGAGACACAACGTCAGAATCGCAAGCAAGAAAAAATTTGATCCTATAAAAGCGTGAGTTGCACAAGTTAGCCACGCTAGCGGTGTACTCACCTCCCGTAAAGTCCGTGATTTTATCAAACTGGAGGGTCCATGCAATAGCAAAGCCTAATAATTGATATCCGGTAGTGACGAGAAGCGTCAAGGCGAGGTAGTACTTGTCGAGTGCGTCGACTGGCATGATGGAGAGTCAACGAAATCACAGAGTGGTGAGTGAGGGTTATATAGGCTGCGACGACCGAGGCCGAGGCGGGATGAGAAAGATGGTGTCATGAGCAGCAGAGAGGTCGATGATCGAACAATTCACGACCGATCGTTTGTCGTCATCATGAATTGATTGGCACTGATTGGTCATATCCATTCTAGTCTAATTAGTTCAGCGCTTGTTACAAGCAGCGCCCAACCGCAACCATGATCATAGACCTCTCCGACCCAGCAATATCTACTACCTACCGCCAAATACTCAATGGCGAGTCCAAGGACTGGCTCATACTAACTTACTCCAAGGTCCGTTCGTTTCACGCTTCTCTGAATTTCTACTCATATTTTTTTCGTCAGGCACGCGATGCCCTGCGCCTTGCAGACAGCGGCGTCGGAGGGCCCAACGCATTGCGTAGTCATCTGGTCCCGTACTCTAACGATGTAGTTTTCGGATTCGTGCAAGTTGGAGGGCCCAACGCGTTGGTTTTGGTTTGTTATGTCCCTGTTGCGGTAGGGGGTGTAAAGCGAGGTGCGCATCTCAATAACGCGCTCCAGTCGCGGTATCTGACGCGCAGCATATTCACAGCGAGAGCAATTGTACACGAGAGAGCTCTCGAGGATGTCTTTTCCGTAA
Source organism: Ceratobasidium sp. 392 (assembly GCA_019677385.1). Lineage (NCBI taxonomy): Eukaryota > Fungi > Basidiomycota > Agaricomycetes > Cantharellales > Ceratobasidiaceae > Ceratobasidium > Ceratobasidium sp. 392. The sequence continues at coordinate 39,622 of WSLO01000002.1, forward strand.
GTGTATCTTCAGTTCCCCCTGAAAGCTAAACTGACTATTCACCGACCCAGGCGCGACGGGCTGTGCTTAACGTTTCTAGCGAGGCGGAAATCACTTTGGCTGCTCTAGAACGCGTTTTACATGCCGCGCCCCTCCCCGCGCGCAAGCCCGTTGCCCCTTCGCACCCGCCCTTGAGTTCCAATCGCCCCATGTCTCCGCCTACTAGCTTTGAAGAAGCTCGCCCCAGCCGTACCCCGCCTCGGCCACAACCTCCACCTCCCCAAATTCAAGAGCGTGGACTTCCCCTCAACCTTCCGGAAGAACTAGACCCTGAGCGAAAGCGAGAGATAGAGAAAGAGCACCGGGAAGAGGTAGTGAGGGAGAAGCAACGCCAGGAAGAGTTGGCGAGAGAGCAACAGGCTAGGGCTTCTCGGACACTTACTCCTACCAACAGTGGTGGTAGTCTCACAGGAAGAACACCAAGTCCTAAGCCGGGGAAACCTCAACTCAGCGTTGCTGTGCCACCCAGGGGAGAGCGAGGGTTACGCCCTATGAAGTATGATCACGAGTTCGACGCTGATGATAACGACGAGGACAAAGACAATGACGACAATGACGATGAACAAGAGGATACCCCCGGCGAAGAGAAGCTTATTCTGCGATCTCGTGAGTTGCCATCCTCGCTCGCGTGCTTTAATTAATCGGTCTGCTTCTTCAGATTCGCGACCTTCTTCTCGAGGGCCGACGCCTCCCCCAGGGCCGTCGATTCTTCGGCATCCTTCGCCTATGCCGCCCAGACCTGACCTCGCAGGTTCGGTCAGTAACCTGTCCAACACGTCTCACATTCGTTTTACTGGGCCGCCGAAGGACCACCCCCATCCTGACCAC
>WSLO01000002.1:53380-63592 GCA_019677385.1 Ceratobasidium sp. 392
GTGTCGATGTTCGCGTATGGTTCTGGTTGCGCCGCATCCTTCTATGCGCTTCGCATTCGCGCCTCGCCAAAGGAGATTGCCGAGAAGATGGGCCTCCTGGAGCGCTTAAATTCGATGAAGGTCGTTCCGGTTACCGAGTATGTTTCCGCAATGGAGGTTAGTTCATTTTATTATAGTTTTATTGCGCATTTGCTGACATGCAGCCATGTAGCTTCGCGAGAAGAACCACAACGCAGTCAACTACACCCCAGAGGGATCTCTTGATAACTTGTGGCCCGGCAGCTACTACCTCGAGAGGATAGACGAGAAGTACCGCCGCTCTTACGCCCGTGTCCCTCTTGTATGATTATCTATTTGATCTGTTGTATTCTACATTAGTTTCGTTGTAATTGATGTTGGGTCGAGGATACCGCCAGAGATATTCTTGTTGTTTCGATTGTTTCAATTTATAGAGTTATTCAGTCATGTGATCGTAAGAGCGATTCCTGCCTACCACCAAACTGGTAATTCCGACTTTCTCGAACATTGCGCTCTGCGTGCTTTACGATTCTATGAACTGCAGCACTTGTGCCTGTCGAACACCTGGATATGAACACTCAGACGGGCGGGCAGGTGAACATAGTGCCCAAGAAACGGTGCAACTCCTGCAAGCTACGTGGTCAAAGACATCAGGGAGATTATTTGGTGTATTGTGGAGGGTGCGAGCGTTCCTGGCATGGTATCGTGCGCCCATTGGGTTTTATTCGCCCCGGGGTTGGTTATTGACCGACACACCTCAGGCAAGACATGTCTGTTTACAGAACTAACAAGCGAAGAAATATTCAACAGAAACAGGAAGAAAATGGATGGTATCTTAAAAGGAAGCTGGATCGACTGGAGGTGTCGAGAGTGTCGTGGTGAAGGGCCTGAGGGTGTCGAGTACCGCCTGAATGCTTGGGGGCAGCCTTCAAGCCGAATCTCCAGTCAACCTCTAAACCCGCCTCCAAACTCTCGCCCGAACCCTCTTCCCAACCCGCCTCCGAACCAAATTCAGATCAGAAACCAAGCCCAAACAACCAAAAGGACAGGTCAGGTTTAGGCAATGCTTGAGATGTGTAGCCCCACTCATGCTATGGTACTTTGACTACTAGTCACGCCCGCCACGGTCGACCTTACGCAAGATTCCGACTCTGAACCCGAGATCAGGATAATCGACAACCCGAAAGCTTATCACCAATCTACAGTCCCTCCGTCGAACAGACCTCTAGCACCTCAGAACGAGATTAGCCTTATTTCGCCTGAACGAACACCTCCACCCGAGGTTGTCGACGAAGATTCATCCACAAATGAGCAGTCGAATAACCCGCTGCGATACCTTCCTACCCCCGAGCTTCAGATCCCTCCTACCCCCGAGCTTCGCTACCCGTCATCAGATCCAGATTTAGGTGCGCTGAGACTTGAGACTCCGGCACGCGCAGCATGTCCTGTTTTCCCATTCCAGCCAGCGCCAGCTGTACGCCCCCTTGAACCATCTAATCCTCCTGATCGACCGCGACCAAAACTCTTGCCTCCTGCTCTACGCCCGAGTCAAAAGTCCATACTAGGGGAACACTTGCTAAGTGCAACTACCGAAAGCCGGATCATTCAAATAATTGGTGTTCGGGAGCTTAAGATGAATGGCTGGACACTCGAGAGACGCGAGGAGGAAGTTGGTAAGTAGCTGAATATCTACAACCGTTAAGTGCAGCTCATTTTCGCTGGTGATGGCTTCTGTAGATACGAAAGTTCAACCCCGGAATACTGTGAATAAAGGTAAAGGACGTGCCGTTGGTGAACGGACACGAGATTGGACACCTCTCATACAAAGAGAGGAAGCCATTAAGGCTGCGGAGCGAGACCACGCTATGGGACCACCGCCCGAAGTTCAAAAGCGTAGCGTGTTTCGTCTGGTCCCACCTGCTATGCAAGCATCTCAGCCTGCATGGGCTCCAACAGTTCATCCGCCCCGACAACCTCGCAAGCGGTCCGCAAAGCCAAGAGATCCCACAGTGAAGGTGGAAGAGCTCGAGTTGAAGTTGGGACTCTGACAATACATTGTATAATATCCGCATTCTTATGATAGCTTTACGGTGAATCAGGCCAAGTACTTTCGGTCCCAACTCTTTTCATGCATTCACCTAGGGATTTGCTCGCGACTACTGTAGGCTGAACTCTACAGCGAACCAAAAAGGGTATGCAACTGGGAATACAGGTGGGAAATGCTAACGCAAGTGAACACATGTGAGTGTATGCGCGTAGCTTTGAGGCTAAATTAGAATAGACTGATAGAAATATTGAACTGGGCTTTATAACCTTTGAACGCTTGAAGATGTAAATAAAACAAAGCAGGAACAGCTTTCAGAGATCGATAACACATACGTCTTCCAGTTAAGTTAAACTCTAGTAGCATCGCCCTCACTCTATGTTTAAAATGTTTTATGTGCTTATTTCCACGAAAACCTCCAGTCCAGTCCAGGCACGGCCACAGCAGACTGACCAACGACTTACTGAGACACGTGACTAGTCGCGTGTGCTTTCTTTACCCTTCACGAGTCACAAAGGCTTAAGTCTCATCTCAAATGCCCAAAGGTTCAAACGCTGGAGGAAAAGTGTGTAGCTCCTGCAACATACGTGGCGCAAGAAACCGGCAGGATTATATGGTCCATTGCAGCGAGTGTGGGCGGTCTTGGCATGGTAAGTATTGTGCGCCACTGGGTGCTATGTTCACCTTTAAGCTGGCCACTAACTTAGATGCTGTAGGTAAAACATGTCTATCTCAACCGATCTCAGTTAGGGAAATATTTAAAAGAAATATAACGGCCGATCTTGGTCTTGTGGAGGGGAGCTGGTCCGACTGGAAATGTCGAGAGTGTCGTGGTGAAGGTCCCGAGGGAACTGAGCATGCGATAGCAACCCCGGGCCAGCACCCAAATCGAACTCAAAATCTAGAACAGAGTGAAGCACAAGTAGTCAAAAAGATAGGTAAGGTTTACATGGTTTCTAGGATACGTGCTGTCTTGCTCATACATGAAACAATGGCGGTTAATTGCATCAGTGACCATTGACCTTACATTGGATTCCGACTCGGACTGAACTCACGATATTCAGTAACCCGAACACGCATTGCTAAACAGTATTCCTCAATGGTCGTTCGGCACCTTAGAATGAAATTGTCTTATTTCTAACGATCTTTAATAATGTCGCAAATCTTATCTGAGTTTTGCATCTGAGGCTTGCTGAGTTTTTATCACCAATGAACTAGAATTGAGCACTGTCAGCGCTTCTACGCACTCATCTGTCTAACTGAGTCACTCGTGCTGGTTTAACATACGTATTAATAGCCCGCGTGCTGAAACTTCCCGAATGAAGAATATACATTCCTCGTAGCTCGCTTGCCTGGTTGACAAGTTGGCGGCGTTTTTGAACTGTATCTTAGTCCGAAAATACCTTTGTCTGACTCTGTTAATGCATTGCCAGCTTGAAACCAAACCAACCACCTGCTTCGATGGTATGTGGATTGGCATGATAGAACTCGGCAATCTAACCCATGATCTCTGTCCGCCAGAATGAAGCATAAGTTGGAGGTGCTTGAGGATACTTTGTTGCTTTGGAATATCTTGGATTTGAATTTGCCACGAGCTGGTAGACTTAGGATGCGCAAGGAACGGTCTGCCACTCAACTTGGATTTTCGACACTTGTGAAGGCCAACTAATCTATCCAGGAAACCAGTATCTCTTGCCGCTGGGCTCAGTACAGAGTGCTGGGCTATGTGTTTAATTCAGGTGGCGAGAAGCACCGGCCACCGTTACTTGTAACATAGGCATCAACCGTCAAAAACAAACAAGGAAGTTCTGGATGTAAAGGTCTACCACCATCCCAATACGAGCGATTTCCTAACTATATACGCGACCGTTCCTCTCTACCTACTCTAGAGCTCCGTAAACCGCAAGCCTTGCTACTGTTACCTCAGATACGTATATATGGAGGTGAGAAAGAAAGAGTGCAACTCTTGTAAGGTACGGGGGCGAAGAACGCGGACGGATTTGATGGTACGTTGCGCGCAGTGCGATCTCTCTTGGCATGGTAAGTAGTGTGCGTTATCTAAACCATATTTATTACCAACTGAAACCCTGTAGGTATTACATGTTTGTTTATGCCACTCTCATCCAAAGAGATAGTCGATAGAAATAAGAAGACCGATGCCGGTATTGTGGATGGAGGCTGGGCTGATTGGACGTGTCGAGAGTGCCGTGGTAAAGGGCCCGAGGGAATTGAACATCGGTTAACAGTCTCGGGTCAGCCTTCAAACAGAATCCAAAACCTCGGCCAAATTCCTGATTTGCCGGCAAATCTGGCCCTCAACCAGCGTTCGAATCTACCCTCAGTCCCACGCTCAAACCTTCCTCTCGGGCTATCCGTAAACCAAAACCAAAACTCGGGACAGAGCCAAGCTCGAGTGGCTAGAAAGACGGGTTAGATTCGGACAGTCTTCTGAAATGTGTGCTGCCTTACTGATGCCACAAAACAACAACTATTAGGCGCACCAGTCATTGTAGATCTTACCTTGGATTCCGACTCGGACTCTGAAGTCGTGATAAACGACAACCCAAGCACAGGCCACCCAAAGACTCTCCCAGAACAGTTAGTAGCCAGCCTACAGCGCCGCTCTCGCCCGCCCGCCCCAGAACTAGGTGTTACAAGAAGCAACACTCAGATGCGCACAGCATGTCCAGCTTTCCCATTTCACGAACCTTCGTTGGTTGTGCGCCGCCTTGGCCCACCTGCTCTTTCTGAGCGATCGCAACCAAGGCTCTTGCCGCCCGCTCTACGTACGAGTCAAATGTCGATATTAGGAGAACACCTGCTGAGTGCAACCACTGAAAGTCGAGTTGTTCAACTAATTGGCGTTCGAGAGCTCAAAGTTAACGGCTGGACAGTCGAGAGTCGCGAGCAAGAAGCTGGTGAGTAGACTGTTATTGATCAATGCTAGATGAACTCAGGGTAGATCCGTAATGCTCTCAGAATATCAACAAACCAGCACAGGAAAAGAACGCGCTGTGGGTGGGTCAACGCGAGACCAGACGCCTCTCGAACAAAGAGAAGAGAAGAGTAGGGCTGCGGAGCGGGTGTACGCTACCGACCTACCACTCGTCACCCAAATGTGTAGCGTGCTTCATCTGGTCCCGCCCTCCGCACAATCGCCTCATTCTGCGTGGATCCCTACTGCCTATCCGCTCCGACAACCTCGCAAGCGGTCAGCAAAGCCAAGGGACCCTACGGTGAAAGTGGAAGAGCTAGAGCTGGGCTTGGTTCTCTGATCACATCGTGCAGTATGTAAGACTCGTACAATATAGTTTTTCAATTTCGGTTCTCTGCAAGTATACTACTTTTACTTTGCGTTGTATCGAATATAGGCTAAATCGGAGCGGAAACATAGCGAGGACTACCGCGGGGAAACCTATCAGGCAAATAAGGTCAATATACTGATATGTACGAGTATATGCGTGATATTTCGAGGCTCATAAATGCAACTAGGTAGCGTAACGTACATGGAGCATTTAAAACGCTCGTTCCAAACCTTTCAGCGTTCAGAACTTTTATCAATTATGTTAAACATGAGTTGATTTTTTTAAGATCATGTGTTTATTATCGTGCTGGGGTGGGGCCCTATGGTACTATATTACATGACACTAGACTCAGCAGAGAAGCTGAGACGAGAGAAAAAGGGAAACATAAAGGAGAAACAGGCTTTGTTTGGGTAAACTAGGAAATCAAACGTATGCAGGTTTCACGAGCGCCTACTCTGTTACGTTTTCAGGTTGGTTCGATCCCTGTAAGCGCCCGATCGGGTGTCTGCTTGTTCAACCTCAACCGAGCTGGCATTGACGAAATTACCTTCCGTGATCTGCCTACCAAAGCTCTTATTATGAAAGCTGTCCTTGTAATTGGATCGACGGGCCAGCAGGGGAGTAGTGTTGTACGAACTCTTTCCCAATCTAGAAGATACTTCTGTTTGGCTTTAACGCGTAATCCCGAAACCCCCAAAGCCAAGCGAATTGCTTCTTTGGAGAATGTACGATTGGTATCAGCAGACTTCGGCAATGAATATCAGCTACGGGACGTCTTTACTAAAGCAGAGCATTCAGAATTCGGCCCAATATGGGGTGTGTTTGTTGCATTAGCATATCCAGGACTTGGCGTTGATGCCACAGAGGAGGAGGTACAAGGGAAGGTAAGGTTAGAAGTTCTGTATCATTGAACATCTAAAGATTTATTGATTCTGGTTAAGAACATAGCATCGATCGCCGCCGAGTTCGGCGTGCAGTCTTATATCTATTCGTCGACTATCAAATATTTTCCAGACGAGCAATATGCCCCTGCACCTGGCTCCGACAGATACGCGAAGATGTTAATTGAGAAGCACGTGCAAACATTTGATTATTCCTGGACGTAAGTCTCCCATACTCTTCCGCTGTGTGCAGCCATTGACTTGCGCAATTTCTCAGAATAATTCGACCCGGCTTCTTCATGGAGAACTTGAGCCCGGATATAATTGGGCGAATAACAGATGGAGCTCTACGATACTCTGGCAATAGGGTGCAGCTCGTGGTATGAACCCGAAAATGGGAACAGAATTTGCTGAGAAACAGCGTTGTTACAGACGGTCGAGGATATTGGGCCAGTCTCCTGTGCCATATTTGATGTAAGTCCAGCTTAAGGGGCGCTCAAGTATCTCACGTCGCACGGGGCACACCAGGATCCTTCAAATTTTAAACACAAAATACTGGACGTCGCTGGAGATAGCTTGACGTCCGATGAGCGCAGTCAAGCATTCATTCGAGCGACGGGCCACGACATTCCTGGTGTACCGAGTCTTCTCATTGCTACGCTACATGGAATCAACGGCAATGTGCGGCAAATGTGTGTTCCAAGCTCGTTCCGATTGCGCACTCGTACTAATGTGCGAACCAGAATTAAAGAGCTTCGCTTGGCTGACGAGACCCGGAGACAAGACCCAAATGGACATGACGCGAATCTCCGGGAAGTCGCCGAGCACGTTAAGCTCACCAAATTTGAAGAGTGGGTTCGCAAGCGACATTCGGGTACTGAAGAAAATGCAAACAAGAATGGCGTTACTTTATGGGGTCTAATTTTAGGACGTTAAATACCTCTTTCGGTTTAGTTTGTCCGTGACACAACTCCATCTCGTAAGCGCCAAGCTGTTATCCACGTTATGTCATATGTGCACATGATCAATCAGATCGTTCGCCCCTATCCAGCTCGTGGCACGTTGCGATGGGAAATGCGAGGGCGGCCTTAGGCGCTTCGCCTAACACCTTCGTTCCTAGTCGCGATATCTTTGCCGCGTCTCGCCGCATGACACTGTCGCACAAATGACACGGAATTCGGCCATCGTGGGCCGTTCAGCGCATCCTACCTCTAGTGTCGCCATTTTTAGAAAGCTTGCATATGAACAGCTCGAGTGTCTGTGTTGAACTTCCTCTTCCACGACCATATGGGACCACTTTAGCGCATTTCGGGGTTCTGGCATCGTGCGGGTTGTAATTCGAGATTGCTCGGGGAAGCAGGTACGTCCCAGTCGGTAAGCTACCATAGGATTAGCTGAACTCCGATCCTAGCATACACCGATAATGCTGGAAGGATAAAGGGAGGAAAGATGCGAGTCGTACTCCAGCCGCCTCCCCCCCTCGGTTCACGGTTGTTATACAGGAATACTAGGTTTTTTTGTCCTTCCAATCTTTGTACATCATGCGCTCTGCTTGGACTGCCCTCCTGCTTGCCGGCGTGGCCTTGGCTGCGCCGACTCCAGTTGAGCGGGATACGACATACACGGTCATGTCTGCCTCGACGATTTCGACTTATGCCCCATACACCCGTTTCGCTTCTGCTGCCTACTGTAGCACTGCAGCAACCTGGACTTGTGGTAAGTCTAGCCACTTGAAGTAACAGTTTCAGGTACTTACTATGCTGCCGTAATAGCTCAATGCAAGAACCTTCCTGGATTTGTGGTGTACGCAACTGGTGGAGACGGAGATGCGATTCCAAGATGTATGCGCACGCATCATCAAACATTTTAGCTAATAACTAATTATTGGTCCTTACAACAGGGTATGTGGGCTGGTGGCCAACTCAGTCTACTGTTGTGGTCGGCCACCAGGGTACCGACCCGTCTAAATTGTAAGATCAATGTTCTAAGCTTTGCAGTTGGCTTTACTGATACAAGTACTATTTAGCGAGTCACTTCTTAACGATGCTGAAGCTGTTAGGAGTGGTCTCGATCCAACGCTATTCCCAGGAGTGCCGAGCAACGTACATGCACATGATGGCTTCCAGGGAGCTCATAAGGATTCGGCAGTACCTGTCCTCACAGCTGTTAAGAAGGCCATATCTGAGCGTGGCGCGACCAAGGTTCTGGCCGTTGGACATTCCCTTGGTACGCATATATAATGTGAAAACTAGTTTTCTCGCTGAACCCATCCGAACGTTCTTTAGGTGGTGCCATTGCTACGCTCGACGCGTTGTACTTCAGGCTTAACTTACCGTCGACCGTCGCCGTCAAAGCAGTAACATACGGTCTTCCAAGGGTGTGTTTATACTAAACGTGCTAGACGTGACGGTGCCTTACTGTTTAAACAGGTTGGAAACCCCGAATTTGCCACCTATCTTGACTCGAAGGTATAGTTTCTTCTCCTTCGAACCTTGCTCACCTTGTCTAAGTTTCCGGTCGATAGGTTCCAGACTTTTCTCATGTGACAAACAAGAAGGATGTAATCCCAATTCTTCCGGGTGAGTAGTCGTGAGCAACCAGCAATTTTCTCAAGTCTGACCGGCTGTATATGTGTAGGTCGCTTCCTCGGCTACGCTCACCCGAACGGAGAGAAGCATATTGTGGCCGCTGGTCAATGGGATGCGTGCAACGGTCGGTCAATTGCATGTCATCACCCATTCCAACCGCTGATTACTCATTTTCGTAGGACACGACAACACCAGTCCAAACTGCTCGACCGGTGCCGTAGGCAATATCTTTGTGGGTAGCCTCGACGACCATTCCGGGCCATATGAGGGCATCTCCATCGGGGGGGACTACTGCTAGGCAATAGTCTAAAAATTAGGCGATTAACAGTCCATGATTGTAACTTTTTTCTTTGGGTTTATGCAGGGGTTATCAGGACGCGCTTTGTTTGTGAGCGTGTTTTGTGATGTTTGGCCCATTCGAGGCCTGTTCTCCGCAACCACCAGTTCAGGTGCTGCACTCTTCAAGAAAATTTCACGCCGCATACGGCACTCGTTCCGATGAGCATTTCCGAATTACCGAAACGTACGATCAAACTTTACATAGGCGTAGACCCACTTGAACCGCCGCTGCCAACCACATTCAATCGAAGGGTAAGCCGCAATTTATACAAAACAACTCGAGCGAAGGCAGGAATTTACCGAGCCGACCATTTCCGAATTCTTTATAAATAAATCGATCGGCTGCGTGGAACGATATGATCATCGCAACAAGCTCGATGTCATCGTACCGGCAGACGCGGGAACGCGCCTGAGCGCTCAAGTCGCGAGGTACACGCTAGTATCGGGCGTTCGGCTCACGGATTTATTCGCGGACGAGTTTGTTGTGAGGTAAATAGGCATAGCGTAGAACGAGATTCGAAAGTTTGATGGACCTGTCTCCCCCTGGCGGCACCCTTGACAGTTCGGACCTGCAAGTCATGACCTTATGGGACGCGCGGGACGGCGCGTGGTCCATCGATGGACAACGAGGTGAGCTGAGATCACGTCGTGCTTGGTATCGTCGCGCAGCTGCGATCGGGACGTCGTGCCGGTCGGTTGCGAGCCTAGACTCTTTCGTCCTTGATTTGATCGGGCTCTCGGAGGTCCAAAGGCGATCGTTACGACGTTAGGTTAATCCGTTTTATTTATTTATTTGTTGTTTGGTAGGCAAATTGGCGCTCAAGGTTACGAAGGAAAGGTACGAGTTGCTTGGGATTGTCGGGCAGCTTAAACAAGGCGCATATAGTGAGCTATATGTTGTTATGAGGCGGCAACGCGGCTGAGGCACCGATGGGGATAGTTATCGAAGTTGATCTCCAAGAAAAGACCTCCAGCGCATTTGCACGAGCGAAAGGCTTGTTGGGAAAGTGGGACAGAACTTGGGATATCTGGGTCAT